>CM062809.1:333436067-333656067 GCA_031772625.1 Pinus tabuliformis
GAGGCCAAAGAAAAGTTGGTCAAGCCGGAAGTAAGCTATGACAAATCTAAGATAACAGTGGCTGAAAAAACAAGAGAAATAAAGGCCTTGGATAACAAAATAAAATCCTTAGAAAAAGAGCTTACTCTTCATAAAACTCTGTCTGAAATCAAGACAATTCTGTGGACCAAAATTGGCCAGTCTATCACTGACCAATGGCAATCAATTCAGACGATACATGAGCAAATAGAATTGATAGAAATAGCCCGAGTAGAGATTCAAAGGGCCAGGGCATCATTGGGAAACATGCCTGAGCAGGCCAATAGACTCATTCAATTTTTGAATACTCATACCAAAGAACAACTAGCAGCTCTAGATATTAGGAACAAAACAGACACCATTTTGATAGTGAAAAAGGTGTTGGCCCTCATAGGAATTTTGTTCAAAATCTAAAAAGAAAGTGCCAAGAAATGCAGACAGAAATAAATGCCTTCAAAGAAAAGTTTGCAATGTTGCAGAGCAAAGGGTTACCCAACTTATTGACCAGCAATGGGAGACTATTAACACATGAAAAATATGCTAACAGGGTAAATACCTATGTTTCCAATCAAATTACAGCATCATCAAGTATTTCGGAAGACACAGTGCCTCCCTCCGGACAGAGTCTATATGACAAATTAGAAAATTTCTTCTACATTGAACATGAGATAAATCATCTTTTTGAAATCCAGCCCAACTTCTACAGGTATACTGAAGCTGATGAAACACTAATAAAAATACAAAGACATCAGTTGCCAACAGACCAACGGTGGCAGGGAATGCTGGAGGTTTTACCATGGTAAATTTTGGTTCTTTTTCTTTTTGATCAGCTACATATCAGCAAATTCAAATGCACGGGCCACCTGTCAAAGAATGAAAACAGCAGAAAGAGGAAATCAGGTTGGGACTACAGCTCATTAATGCAAGACCACGCACAGATAAAAGGCCAAGACAGCAACGCAGGAACATAGAACAAAGACACAGCTACCAACCGACTCACTCAGTCTAAAAAGTCAAATATATCTGACAAACTAAACAGCCAGCACACCAACATTTACTGCTGCATTCATTTATTTCATTTACTTCTTCTGTAGAGTAGGTGAAGGAAGTTATTGCTTGATAGCTTATCTACACGATATTTTGTATCTCCTTTTTGTATAAATACCTCCCCATGAGATGTATTTTGGGTTGGTGATTTTCTCTCTAGACTGCGCTGTAAATCTGAGACTTTTTAATACAAAGGTTGTTGAAGTTCACTGCTGTTGGACCGTCTGAATGTGGATTTGATGTTCTGGGACCTGCTACAGAATTCCTGTGTCTTTCTATGGATCAATAAGTTGTTCTAAACTACGTTTTGTGTCTTCTGTGTTTGCAAAATTCATATATGTTTCATAATCTTAGTAATAGAGAAAAAGAATAGCCCAGAATTTGTTTAAATACACTCTGTGTTCAATCTCTGTTGTTAATTATGTTTTCTTCAGAGTTAGCATAAACAGGAATTCTTAGCTGCTCCTGTTTCCACTGATTCTTTCACTTTGAATATTGCCTAGGAATTCTTTACTGCTCCTTGATAATATTCATGCACTTTCCCTCTGCCAACATGATGAAGGATTCTTAACTGCCCTTCATCCACTGGCGTACATTCCACCAAATTCCAGATTTTAAAATTGTTCCAAGATTGATTATCTTGCTCTGTAGTATTGCCCTTTATCAAAGAAAACACTCTCGGAAGTTCGTCCTCATTGACCCCATTTTCCCAATGGTATAAACTGTTTTAGACTTGCATCCTAGCTCTGTTTAAGATCACCATCCAACAAAATTAAAACCAAACCCTGTGCATCATAACTAGCCTAAAATACTTCAAAACAAAGCTAAATTACAAAGAGAGAGCCCTCTCTGGTTGCAGATTGGCTAGAATCTGTAGCTAAAAGACTGGTTAGCGGTTACCTCAGCCGTATTACCCCCTTAGAGCTTTCCTTGGGAACAACCTGAGTGATAACAAGTCTTATGAACCTCTAGCTGATTTGAAGGCCCTCCTTTGTCTTGAAACACTGGTGGGGTCACCTGAGGGCCTTTGAAAACCTCGTGTGAAATGAAAGTATCCCAAGAAATATTCAGGAAGCTCAACTGATGCAAAACAACAATTTTGATCAATGAAAATTGAAAAATGATATTAAATTGTTGAGGAGGAGGTTTCCTTTGCACCAATGTAGCCATATTCTCAATATTTCTGCATATGAAATAGGGGAGGTTCATTATCCTCACTCTAGTAAAGTGCATCAACAATCTAACATGGTAAGTGTACAAGAGAAAAAACCTCCCTTCACAAGTGAAATATTTGATAATGAGCTTCATGAGCGGAACATAAGTGTCCTGTAGGTATTTGAAAGGAAAGACCCTTCTAATTTTCTTTTGATAAGTAGCCTTAACATAAGGCTCGTAATACTCTTTGCCCACAAGCTGTCCTTTGTTCCACTGTTCACCCACATTTGGAATACCTGTTGCTGCAGCTATGGTTTTAGATCTCAAAGTGAAGGAAACACCTGCTATGTTCACCTGGCCATTGTGAAGATGAAGGACAAATAGCCTAGCAAGTTCATGGTGGTATTTCACCCTCTCCACCATCTCACAAAACTAGTAGCAAGACTGATGTTTAAAACATGTTACTGTAAGAGGGCAAGCTAGTAACTCTGTGAGTGTGGTGGGCTCCTCCCGGATGTGTTTTCCTCCCTTATGTAGTTTTCTTGGTGCATGAATTTCTTGGGAGGAATCACTCACAGTCTCCTCATCCCTTTCATAAGTTGAATCTGTTTCCATATTTGCCAATGTATGGTGTAAAATGATGAGTATGAATAGATTTTCTCATAAATAGGTGACTGTTGTTTTCTCCTTTTGGATTTGATGAGTGGACTAAGAATATAAGTGGAAAGGAAGGTTTTGATGCTGGCTATAGGGTTACTAGGGAGTGATAGGGTTTTGGGAATGAAGATTAGGGTTTGGGAATAGTGGGAATTAGGTGTAGGGCTTAGGGTTTGGGGATAGGGGTAGGATGAGTGTCAATGAGAGAGGGAAAGGGGAAGAAAATTAGGGAAATGTAGTGGAGAGGGATGGGATATGGAAAAATTATGCAAGGGATTATAAACAACAAGAATGAAAAAAACCCTACAAAACCCTAGACAGTTTTGCAAGACAACTGTGCAGCAATTTAGGGTTTGAATTTTCACCTTTCAAAACACCATCAAGGAGTACTAAATCTCTTTTTATGGAAAATGGGAGGGTTTACTTACTTGAAGGGATGGTATTTGAAAAATTTGGAGCTTTAGAAAGTCGATTGAATGATTTTTGAACTTGGTTGACTAGTGCGTCGCGCCAAGGAAAAAACTTAAAATTTGTTGTGATTTGTCCTTTCTATCCTCAAACACAATTTTCCTCCTCTTCTTTCTTTCCTTTGCACAAAATGATGTCTTCTACACAAATGATCTCTTTATATACAAGTGACTTTAATTTTTCATTTAGAAAACCCACTTTCTAAACTTTGTCTTTCACTTCGTTTTTTTTTTAAACTCTGTTTTGCAGTTTGGCTCTCTTTTTTGTCATTTGATGGACTCATGCTTGGATTTTCTTGTCTCTTTTGCAGGAGCTGGAGTGCTGGAGTTTGGCAAGATAACCCAAGGCTGCAGATGATGCTTTATTACATATGAAACATTAAAATTACATAAATTTGTACATGAAAATAGAAAAACTCTGTTTTCACCTCAAAACAGAATTTTGAGCTAAAAACCCTTTATGGAGCAAATCATGAGTAAAATTTATGATTTTATGAACTCATTGAACATCCTCATGTGACTGTTGGCCTGTTATTGAGCTTTTGAAGATCATGGTGGTAAACCCTAGACCTAATGAGACTTGAAAACCCTAAAAAATGGCTTTTGCAAATGTAAATCACAAAAATGACTATAAATGACCTTAACTTGTGAAAATAGGCCAGCAGGTAAAGACCAAGAGGGAAATTTGATAATGAACCACTTCCATCAGTTGATCCATGACCTAATGGAATGCAACTGATCAGATGAGACACCTAAAATGCATGCAAAAAGAGAATTTGATCACTGATGGAGGAATGAAGATACCGACACTAACAGGACATATAACCCACCCCAAATTAAATTATGATTCTCAGAGCTTCCAAAAGTAACTCATGGCACTCAAGTGAGGGGACACTTTTTTTTTTGAATATGTAAGCCTCTAGAAGGTGTGAGCTGGTGGAGGAAGAGATTCCTCATTCTTTAGGGTTTTTATTTATTTATTTATTTATTTTATTTTTTGAACTACCTGCGAAGTGTCGAGATAGAGTGAATAGTACCATTGTAATATTAGGTGAGGAAGGCGATCAAGTTATGAGAGGCCACACCATTGTACTTTAGTTCATTTTATTTTAATCCAAGTATGCCTGTAACTGCTACATGTTTGTTTTAGGCTTGGAAACATTTTGTTTTTTGTGTGCTCTTAAGTGGTGGTTTCCTTACAATGTTAAGAGGCATGAAGGTCGAATCAGATTGCTTCCATAATGTGTCATTGATTTTCTATTGAGGGTTCGAGGTCACAGGACCAAGGGTGAGAAAAAACTCACACTTATCTTAAAGTTATGGCAAAATAGGTGAGAGAACATGGAAGGCAGTGCTGAAATTATGTTAATAGTGGAAAAATGGAGTGTGGAGCCATTCAAAGGAGGGTTCAATGCTGGTAAGGACCCATGTAGTCGACCCTTGGGCTGTAGGAAAATTTGAAGAAAAGCAGGAAGTGAAAGCCAATCTCGACCTCTGACCTCAAGTTGGGACTTGACCCTTGACCTCCGGTAGGACCCACAAGGTCAGTCCCTAGTTTAGTTGGGCTTCTAGGTAGTCAGCCTATTCCTTAGTCAAGTGTATTGAAGTAAGGAGTGAGGTCAATCGAAGATACTTTTGAGACCATGTTTGCAAGAGAGTTTGATATGAGCGAAATTCTAGTTTGGGAGATCCATTGTTGTATATAAGTTAGATCCATGGACCCATAAACCATGGGTTCATGGGATTCGAGAGCCATTAGAGGTCAAAATATGTAGAACTCGAAGTTAGTTTGTGTCAATATTACCCATCTCATTGTGTTTCTTCATGAATGTGCCACATTAAGATTACATGTTAACATAGTTAATTATTGTTATTTTCGTTTATTTTTTATGAATTAGAAAGGATTATTGTTGGTTTTGTTGATGATGGTTTTCCTAGCCTTATTCATGTGGTTCCTATGTAGTAACAATAATAGTCTTCGAGGTTGGTACACTTATGAAACTTTAAGAGAAATTTTGGCACATGGCTTTTATTCCTAGGGATGATGACATGGATTTATGGTGCCTAATTCATACCCAAGTCAACTCCATTAGGCTCCATCTCATCATCTACAATTCAAATAGTTCATGCTAGGGAGAATTAGGTGTCTGACTTCGGACACGATTTGTGGACAAAATAAGATGAATATGCAAAATTCATGACAATGTTTTTTTTTAGAAGATCCCCAATTAGGTGATTCACTAGTGGCTTCTCCAAAAAGTTTGTGGATTGGGATATATGTGATTATTTCAAAGGGTTCTTTCTTATTATGACCATTGATAGGTTATGTCCCAAACAAACGAATCAATCAACAACTGACACAAATCCAACTTATTATAAGATGATTTTATGATAAATAAATCAAATGTAATATGATCTTGAGTTATTATACAACCAATATCTCCCAAAAACAAACATAGTCAATATTTTGTAATATATCCATAGTTGCTATAATCTAGATTTGGGGGACATAGTTCCAATTCACCACCTACTCTTTTCTTGTATAAATGTATGGGCAAAGAGCACGTTGAGGCTAGTGTTAGTCTAGGTAGGGATCGGCTCCATAATTCTTGTAACAATCCATCTTATATTTTTATTCCAAAAGTAATGCAATCTCTGCAAGTTTGTGGCTTATCTCTGAATTGTTGAGCTAACCTATGAGTTGTGATTTACTATCTCTCTGCTAAGGAGGAAGAGCCCTCCTCCTTATCAAGGATCATTGTGTCAATAAAGGTAGAATAGTTAATTTATTTTAATTCACTTGTAGGTTATGGAATTTTACTTCTTGTTATTTCAATTCATCACTATTACAGATTTTTGTTGATATACTGATGTTATTGTTGGTTAAGTTAACTTGCAAAATATTTAATAAAGATTGCTCATGTGAGAACATAGTTATTGGATCAATCCTTACTGGACTTCTGTTGTTACAAATTAATTTTATTCTGCAAGTGCGATTTTTTTTCCAGCATTGCGTGCAGTGAGTTATCCTTCTGCAAGCGAGGAGTTGACAATGTGATTTTTGTGGATTGATTTCCCTTCCTACAGGTGTGAAGAGTGACATCATATTTTGGTTTTATTCTGTGTCAGTTCTTGTAGAAGAAAGCTTAGCATTAGGAACTAGCTAATGCAAGTTAGCAATTGTTTCTTGCATATACTTTGCACATTAACCTTGAAATAAATGACTTATCTTGGTTGATAATTTATGTTTGAGCGAGTTGATTTGTTTTAGTAAGAAAAATGGTTCACCCAACATTTTGGTGTCGTTACCAGAGAGATTATTAAGGGAGCAAGATCATAACTGAAATTGTTTCTTTTTATAGATGCATTGTTCATGAGTTTAATAGATGTGTTCTTGGCTCTAAGGTGACGGAGCAATAAGACGAGAGGTAAGAACCTGTGCATCACTTCAACAGACTGAAGTGAGATTGGCCTCATAAAGTGTCAAGACACATAGGCTATATTTCCTGCAATTAGGTTTTGTTCCAACAAATTTCATTCAAAGTAGGAATATTTTTTCCCCATGTACTAATCCATGTGTTGAAAAAATATATCAACTAGTTGAAGAAGCTTATTGAGCAAGGAAGAAATGGTACTTGAAGTTCTCTCTCAATGTGGAGTTCGACATGATCATTAGATTCTTCTGCTCAGATAGATAAATTAGCCAATGGAAAATTCACAAGGGCGGAAGTTGATAATTTGTTTGAAAATTTTAAATTTGATATCATTAGCTCTTTTTCTTCACAATTGGATGTGCTGCAGGAAAAACAAAAGGATACTAAAATTGAAAAAAGCATTGCCAATATTCTGCTCAAATTATAGGAAGAAGAAATCTCTCAGAGTGTGTCCACTTGACATTGAGTAAATATGTGGCATTTTTTATAAGGATCACTCAACGAAGTTGTAAGCACCCGATACCATATTTACCCCCTTTTACAAGATATTCAAGTAAACATGAGACGAGAGTTATTATGATGTGACTGGACATCCAAGTTCTAGTTATGGAAGTGAGGTTCACTAATTGAAAACTTACTGAAACCTCTCAGGGACATCACATCACCTAGGTGTCAGAGCACAACCCTCGGTGCTCAGACCACAACCCCTAGTGCTCAGACCATGAGTTGGAACTTCTTTTTAATTGAGATCACAACCCAATGCTACACATATGGTTGGAAACTCCAGTGGAATGCACAAGCCTACCTTCATGCAGTTGCAACCGAAATTTCTCAGTTCCATGCATGCAGTCACAAATAAGTGCCACATTTTTAGGGATAACCTACAAGCCACTGCCCAGAACAACCCAAAACTTTCCAAAATAAAGTCTAAGGTGATGATAAGTCAATATGATGAATGCTAAGGCTGTGTCTTGCACAAAAAATCCAAACATGTGATAAACATTTTGTAAAACATATGGTAAACACAATAATCTACAAGTCATGAATATATATTTGTTCAAGTCTCCTTAAATTCATCAAGGAATCATCAAGAAGGCTCAATTCCCTCTCAAACTATCTACAACAGCACTAGTTAGTCCACACATTTCCATATCCATTCAATAACTTATTAAATCACGAATAGGATGCATAACCAACACATATCATTTAACCATGCTTATAACCAAAATACAAATAGAATGAATCCATGACAAATCAATCATAAAATCAACACAATAACTAGTACATGTGCTCATTGATCACAATAAGGAAATAACTCATATTAACATATGAAAATGTCAACCAAGTTAGGGACTTCCACATACCACCTGACTATATATTGGACTGAACAAAATATCTCTTTCAGTTAATCACCCTCATGCCATGTTCCAAGCATAAATGTGGGATCATATGTTTCAAACCAAAACAGAACCAACTAGGGCTTCTAGAGGCCAAACTGCCTCAACCCTCAACCATAGTGATTTAACCTAAACTGGTCAAGAAGTAACTAACACTAAACAAGATTAGATGCCTCCAACTTTCTTCACCAAATCCAGAGGAATTTTCCTGTCTCCACCCATATGTCAATATTTCCAAGAGAAAATCCATATCCACCCTTGACCCTTGGGAATTTTCCTTAGACCACTTCATCAGTATCCAAAGTATATCAACCATTCAAAGTTTAAATCAAATAATTAAATGCATGCACCATGCATTTGAATCTCAACAATGAAATCACACATGCAACCTATTACCTGCAATGTCCTCATGTTATAGCTGCTTTTCCAAAATTTCCCTTATGCTCCCTTCCTCTCCTTTGCTTGCTTTCTTGTGTCCAAGTGCTTCCTCTCTCTTCTCTTAGAGCTTTATTTTTGAAAGTGATGAAAGCTAGAATTGAAAAAGGTTGAACCAAAAGCTATGAATTGTTTCTATGATGCCATTTAATCATTGATGTCTAGTCTCTTCCTTTCCTTTTTCCTTTTCTCTTTCATTTTCCTCTACATTCTCTCTAATTTCCCTTGCATGCATATTTGTCTCTCTTCATCTCCATTTCTCATATTTTCCTTTATTCCTCATATTAAATTTTCTTTTATTGCCTCTTTTCCTTTACAATTTCCATAGGCATTAATAAGCCACAAGTGATGTCCACTATAGTTTTTCCCCCTCCATTAAGCTTGGAATACGTGTACCATGACCTTGGTTTAATTTATTTACATGTAAAATCAACTCGGGTCTGTTACAAACCCCTCCCCCTTGGGGGAACACCATCCTTGATGTTCTATGACACTTACGATGAATAAACATATTGCTTATGGAGCTTTATAACACAACTCGATGCAATATTTACAATGACAACTAATGAAAAACATGACAAACATACTGTTTATTGGAGCTTTATAACACAACTCGATGTGGTATCTAAAATGACATACATATATATACATATACCAAAACTCGTTTGCTTCAACTAGAAAATAAAGAAGGATATAATTCCCACATTTGATCATCCATCTCCCATGTAGCTTCATTGGATCCATAGTGTTTCCATTTCACTTTAGCCTGCTCTATTTCTCTATTTCAGAGCATGAGTTGTTTCTATTGTACAATGCATTGTGGCTCTAGCTAGAATTCTCCCTTTGGTTCCACCTAAAATACTGACCAATCAATCACATGATCAATATCCTTCACATATCTATTAAGCAATGAAACATGGAAAACATCATGGACTTTCACTGTTGGTAGTAGTGCATGTCTGTAGGCCACTGGTCCAATCCTCTCCAGGATTTCAAAAGGTATGTAATATCGAGTTTCTAGCTTGGAACATGACCTAATCCCCAAGGAGCTCCTGTTGGGCTTGATGGATAAGTACACATGCTCCCCAACTTGAAACTCCTTGAATTCTCTATGTTGATTTGCATAACTCTTATTTGTGTCCTGTGTTGCCTTCAAATTCCTTTTAATAACCTGCATCTCATGCTCCATATTAACCAACATATCTGGTCTAATCAACACTCTGTTCACTGGATCACTCCATCTTATAGGAATACTACAACTCTGCCCATAGAGAACCTCAAATGGACTCATATTTAAGGATTCCTGATACCCATTATTATAAGAAAACTCCACTAGTGGAAGATACTCCTATCATTTCCTCTAGTGATCCATGACATACATCCTGAACATGTCCTCAAGAATCTTGTTAAACCTCTCTACTTGTCCATCTGTTCATGGATGATAAGCTATATTGAAGGCTAACTCTTTCCCCAAGCCTGCAAACAACTCCATCTAAAACTTGGAAGCACACTTGGCATCTCTATCTGATATTATCTTTTTGGGAACACCATGCAACCTCACTATCTTCCTGATGAAGATCTGAGCCACTTCACTAGCTAAATTAGTAGACTTCGCTGCAATGAAGTCAGCCACCTTGCTCAACCTATCAACCACAACCATGATGGAAACATTTTGTCACGAGGTCATTGAAAAACATGTAATGAAGTCCCTGGAAATGACCTCCCATTTCCATTTTAGAATTAGAATAGGCTGCAATAAACTAGATGGATTCTTGCATTCCACTTTCACCTACTAACAGTCCAAACACCTTGCAACAAACTTAGCCACATCTTTCTTCAAGTTCGGCCAATAATATAACTTCTTAACAACTGTCAAAGTATTCTGATATCCTAGGTGCCTTCAATATGGCTTGACATGAAACTCTTTCAAGATAAGCTTCTTCAACTTGCTGTTATACAACACATAAAACCTGCTCCTGAATTTGACTTAGCCATCTGCTGTGAGGTGATACTCCTCATCCCTATCACCTACACCCTGCTGCTACAATCTCTATTTTATTTTTTGATACTCTCATCATGCTTCCCTTCATGTAAGATTTGCTCCTACAAATGTGTCCCATAAGAGATCACAGTTAAAATATGATTCACTTGCACTCTCCTACTAAGAGCATCTACCACCTGATTCTCCTTGCCCTTGATGTACCTGATATCAAAATCAAACACACTGATAGTATCCAACCATATAGCTTATCTTGCATTTTTATTAGTCAAATAAATACCTTAGTCCATTATGATCAATCATCAGAACAAACCTCCTGCCAAGGAGATAATGGCTCCACATTTTCAATGCATGAATAATAGCTACTGACTCAGGATCATGAGTCACATAGTTCTTCTCGTGCTCATTCAACTTCCTTGAATCCTAGAAAACCACTTCCCCTTCCTACACCAAGACTCCACTAAGTCCTTCCTTGCAATCATCTATACAAACCACAAACTCCTTATCAGGATCTGCAATCTTCAAAACTAGAGAATTGGTAAGCGGATGCTTCAACTGATCAAAACCAGTTGCACTTTTCTCAGTCCATCCAAAACTATTCCCTTTCTTATGCAAATATGTGATAGGATAGCCAATTTTTGAGAAGTTCCGGATGAACTACCTATAATAACTTGCTAGCCCCTTAACTTATCTAACCTCATCCACATTCCTCGAAGATGGCCACTCCCTTACAGTCTTATCTTTTTCGGGTCCATTGTTATCCCTTCCTTGGAAACAACATGTCCCATATAATGAATCTAAGTCTGAAAGAAACTACACTTGTTGAGATTAGCATACAACTGATTCTCTCTCGATAATCTCAACATTGTTTCCAAGTGCTCTACATGCTCCTTCTCATTCTTGGAATATACCAATATATCATCAACAAAGACTATCACAAGCTTATCCAAATAAGGGTGCAACACTTCGTTAATCGAACAAATGAAGGTGGTTGGAGCATTGGTAAGACCAAAAGGAACCACCACGAACTCATAGTGCCCATATTTGGTACAAAATGCAGTCTTGTATATGTCTTCTTCTTTGATGTGCACCTAATGATATCCTGATCTTAGATCAATCTTCGAAAACATTGTAGCTCCCTTGAACTGATAAAACAAATCATCAATCTGTGGAAAAAGATACATATTCTTGATATTCACCTTGTTCACTTTCTTGTAATCGATGTAAAATCTAAGACCAAGTCACCTTTAGATGTTGGTGAGATTTACTTTCTTACAACATAGATTAGAAAATGTCCCTTTACATTCTTGAAAATGTGGATTGGATTGAAGATGTGATTTAGATTACTTGGTGACTTGTAAAAGTATATTTATATCATGAATTGTGACAGTTATTTAGTTACTACAACTTCAGACACATACACGATTGTACTAGAATATGCGTTGCATGATAGTTCAGAAGTTCCCTACAGACCCTAGGTTGACAATTAAATGAACAATTTTTTGGCTGTATATCTAAGCAATTAGAAAAGTCATTAAAAGGCCCATCAAATGATCTGGGTTTGAACAACATCACTTTCTTTCATAGATGGCCATATAGCTCCCCAAGATACTTGAGGAGCATGTCTAGGTTCTTTGGACATATACCTAACATTATTGCTAGCTTCTTGAATTCTATGATGTATTGTTGTACACACTGCCCCTATGTCTACTAGAAATATTGCCACTAGATGCATTGGTCCTCTATATAACCAATATGGTAGAATTGAGACTTTATGAAAGTTTTGACACCCCCCCGACTTAGTTACAAGCAGAACCCCCTCCAACATCAGGGTTTTTATTTTGCTTTCCCATCGATTCATAGCATGGCCATTTTGTTTCAAATGAGGATTTTTTTTCTATTCCTCCTCTATGTGGTTGACACTAAAATAAACCTCTAACTACTGCAACTAGTGATTTAATTTGAAAGTGTTAATATCACCTTAATATTTGTTGATGTCAACCTTTTCTCCATCTTAAATAGGGAATATGAATGGTTCATGACACTCAAACTGGGTTATTCCTTTTTGGGTTCTTTATTAGATTCCTTCTCTGGTTCTTCCTTCTCCTTCGATTTTCCTTTTGCTCCGAAATATGAGTTGTAATCTTTGTCTTATTTGATTCCAAGATTATTTTCCAAAGATTCCATAACAATTTTCATATTATGGTTGATATCTGTGACCTTCTCTTCTAGCCTTGTGAATATCTCTTTTGTTGGATCTTGTGGGCTATTAAAACTAGCTTTGTCATCCTTGGATTGGGTTTTTTGACTTTTTTCTTACCAATATGATCCCCTAAAATTCCCCACAATATACCCAATGAAACCTGTTGTGATACCAATATGATTTGTAAATTTTTGTGGATAATCCAGTAGATAGTTCACCACAACAACTCCAATAAAAATATATTGAAATTCGAAATCTAAATTTTGAGATTTATTTTTCCTTAGATTTTCTGGATATATTAGATTATTGTTTTCTGCTTATGAACGTACTATATAAAATGTAGAAAATAGAGAATAAATAAAACAATCACTCAAAAACACAATAACATCAAGATATTAGTTGGGAACCCTTTTGGGAGAAAACCTAGCAGCTAGAAGGTAAGGTTGCTCTGATTTTTCTTTCTCTGAATTGAATTGGTGCAAATACAAAGAAGTAAGACTTATGGCTTGTGAATTAGTATAGAACAAAAACCCCTCTATTCTTCTCTCTCTCTATCCACTCTCAGCTACTATACTCAATTATGGAACAAAATTCTGTATAATATAATCGAATTCCTTTACCTCCTAGTGGCTAAGTTTTAGCATAGCCCTACAACCAACTAGGGGTTGAATTTGACCATTTAACCCTCAATATGAGTTACAATTCAACCCTTCTAGATTCTTCTTCATAGTGTCCACATGGTTAGCCCTCTTTGCATGAGCAATTAGGGTTAATTTGGATTCCTCTCAGATTATGTTGGTCAATCATAATAGGTTAACTTCTAGGTGGCATAACTTTTGCATCTGAACTCCCATTGATGTGATTCTTGCATTGTTGGAAAGGTCTTTGAGTGTAGAAAAATGATAGGGGGTGTGAATATTAAGCAAAAACGTTTCACTCCTAAAAAATATCATTAAGGCCTCAAACTAGCATTAGAAGGTTTCTAACACCCAATTCTTCAAATTGGGTTCCACCACCAAAACTACTTTTGTAAGATGATTTCTTTGATTTTTCCACCCCGCAAGCATCAACATTGATGAAAAAAAGATTAATGATCCAATTTGGATCATTATCACTAGTTTATTTCTTAAATTTATAAACATAAGTAAAATTTGGAGATGAAAGAATAAAAAAATGAACACACCATCCACGCATATGTCGGGAAACATAAAAACATGAAATTGGAGAAAACTCACTAGAAGGTGATGCCTATGCTTTTTTCTCTTTTCTTCTCTTATGAAATGTGAATACAAAGAAAGTAACACTCACTATGGAGTTGCCTTTGACACTTTGGCCTAAATGGCTATTACAAAATCTACTTCCTCCCATGCTATGCTCACAAATCCTACTCTTAAGCATTTGCTCAAATATGGAACAAGCACAATGCTAAAAGAGTGCACCCTCTCTCCTCGTAGTGTCCTAGTATTTAACAGAGTCTGATAACCATTTAATATTAGGGTTTTTATGTCCCTCAACCCTTAATTAATGTTAGGGTTTTAGACATTCTAGAATCTTCTTAAAAATGCACATGTGACTATCTATACATGAATAATAGGGGTTGGCATGGGAATCAACTCAATCATGGTGGTCAACAAGGTAGGTAAATTTATGGTAGATATAACGCCCACATATAAACTCCAATTGAGGTGTTTTTGCACTGTTGGAAAAAGATCAATGTGTAGAACAATGTAAAGGGCGCGAGGGCTTCACTCAATGAACCTTTGACATATCATGTGAATTCACGACATACTAAACAATACCCTTAGTTTGACTACATATTGGAAAATACTTCTAAAAATCACATTATTTAACCCCCTGCCAATACAAACTCAACACACATTCCCAATTAAAAAAACCCCTACTTTCACTAGATATTGTAGGTATCCATTTCTTCATTAACATCTTTTATACCCCTTTATATTTTTCATTAACTTTGAACTCCATTTTTTATACCTACCAATATAAAAACCCTTTACCCCCTATTATATGTTCAATATATTACGTCATTGTTTCCTTAATATATATCTCTTAATATGAATGCACGTGGTATGGTATTGCTCCCCAGTGCAAGTCCCGTGGTAAAAGATTGAGAGCTATGTTGACAAACTTTTGACCTCAAAAATTGATGTTTGATATATCAAAATGGATCTAAAGGGTTCCAAATCCCAAATCTCTAAACCAGCACCTACCTCTAAAATGGGACCTATAAGCCAATGCCTCCAATTTTTCTATCTATAATCCTTTTTTATTCTGTGATGAAGATGAGCCCTCCAAATTTTCATATTTTTATTTGAGAGTCTTTAATGTCATTAAATTTTTGTATTGTGAACCATTAAACACCAAACTCAATGTCTTCAAAAAAAATTCTATACAAAAAGAGTTTTGAATGTTGTCCATTATATTAGAGATTCATAAAACTTTTTAATGTAGCAATTCTAATACCTTAAAAAAAATATGTTTTAAAGTTTTATTAAAGATGCCCAATTTATTTTCCTTTTAACCCAATGCAATATAATATAGAACAAGGTCGCATAGCTAACGTTCCTTGTCACATAGTTTAATAAGATATTTTAATGTCATGATGTGTTGTGTGGATTCCAAACAATAATAAAATTATAAAATGAGTTATATGAATATTTGTTTAACCTTTTTTAATTAATTTTTTTTAATATAATTAAACATTTTGGTATATAATTGACATTGAAGAGAATGATAACAAGTTAATAATTATTTATTTAATATTGAATGATGAAATTTTTTTATAATGTTCATTTTATAGTACACATGTCATGTCATTATAGTATAGATTGATAGAATGAGAGTTGTACAAATTGTGCACATGTTATTTTTACATATCTTTTTCAAATTTATATTTTTAAAATTATTTTTTTGTAAATTAAAAAAAATAAAACGCATAAAAATTGTCTATACAATACTTTACAAACCATTTGTGTCTATGGTACATAGTAATTAATATATAATGTTATTTTTACAGGGGCTTTCACAAAGCTTGCTCACAAATCTTGCTATAGTGCTGCTACAGTGATGCCTATGCTGTTGTCACTCTCTTATGACTTGGCCTTGCTATGTCTCTTCGTTTGTCTTCACTAATCAACCTCTGGTGAACTTAGTGCGAACCTACTCGGATCTTTCATGCACTGTGACCTTACATACGGCTTCCTCGCCTTCCAACAGTTTGGCATCCCTTCAAACCTTTGGCGAACCCCTAATGAACTTCAAGTGAAAATTATGAGACAACTACTACACAACAGCACAAATTAAAGCACACAGTACTCGGAATTGGAAAATGAAATAACACTCTTTTATTGAATTTTTCAGATTTCGATTACACTTGATTTACAATCTGTTCATACCAGAGATGGATTGTGTTCACATTTACCAGACTGTTGCTACTCAATACTGAGATAGCTTACTGGAGGCTACCTGGCGATTACACAGACTCTGTCTTTGAACATATACTCAAAACACACATATACACAAACACACTAACGATCTAGCCACTTAAGGTTCTCACCAGTGCTCTCACACTGATGCGCAAGCTTCTTAGATCACCTAAAGACTTGAGTTCTTCTCGTGATGGAAGCAGATCAGACTGAATGTCCGCAGTTGCAGAGCAGGAGAAGCTCTCGACTCCAAACTTCAAAAGACACAATAACTCTAGCTATCGATGCCCCGAATGAGAATGACTCTCTTCATTTTATAGGAAGAAGAGGGGACAAACATCCGACCATCGGACCAACAAGTTGAGTATGAAAGATTCTATCAATCATGGAGATGTGGTTCAATATCCACCAAAAGTCGGAGAAGTGCTCTAAGTATCGTGACTAAAGAATCTTTTTCCTATTACATGATTACAATCAATCCGACGGAAAGCATATTATCTACAACATGGATGCCTTTTAACCAGTTAAGGCCATGAGGAAACTGGCCATGAATAGTCCTCATGACTAGACAACATAATTACACAGTGGATCTTTCTAGATAAACCCACGAAAACCTTTTTATGAGGAAGGACTAGCACTGTGGGATGATTCACCAAGAGTTGTGATTCCCGAGAACCTACTTCTGGGATAAATGAGGTCGTCCCATGCCTTTGTACAGATCCGCCGAACTATAATAGTACATATTGATGCTTTATTTTAGTCATGACTAGCCATTCCTCATGCCTAGCCATAAATTCTTATAGTATATGGTGATCTCGATAATTTAGCAGATCACTTACTGTGGTACAAGGAATATGAAAACAATCAACAACAATTCTGTGGTAGCATTTGTCACATGACTTCTGAAAATAACTTTCATAAAATATTGGATCTATAACAGTGCAATTTACTCCAAAATCTCTCCACCAGTCACCTAACCATCCTGAAAATTGATTTCTTTGCATGGTCCTAATTGATCCAAATTTTAATTTTGTATAATGGTTTTCTCTCTTTCCATCAACATTTAGGAGATCCCACCATAATTTTTTGTAACCTGAAAAATTATAGACAGTGTCAGGAAAAATAAGATTAGGATTATTTTGTGGCCATAAGATAGGAGAATTTATGGTGATTGTCCAATCTGTGTTTCTGGTTCTGTTGATGACTAAATATCTGTGATAAGTATTTCTTTGTCTTCCTCCTTCAGACCAAATCATTGCGATGTCATGGAAGTTATTTTGTAATGCCTCTTCTGCTTGATGAATTGCAGCCATACTGCTAGTATACACCATATCATGGATCCAATGATTTCCTTTGGGAAATACTCTTCTTTCAGGCACTAGGTGTAAAATATCTATATGTGGCTGTAGATCTGTATCTAAGACTTTTGTTTGTCTTAGCTGCCAGGTTGTCTTCCATTTTTCCTTGTATTCTTCCCAGCTTTGGTCCTCTTTGATAGTTCTAAGAACTTCTTGTTGATTATCTGGGTCCCATTAAGTAACAATAACAAAAACATGTTCTTGTTCTTGTGACTGGGTTTGTATGTATTCTCGGCTGAGAAAATCAGGTAGACAGTCGTCTTCTCCTTTGATGTGTTCCACTTCGAAATCAAAATTTTCAAAAAGGGCTTGCCATCTGGCGAATTTGGCTTCTCCAGGTTTCTTGATATCTTTATTAAGCACCTTCTTAAGGGCAAACACATTTGTCCTGAGAAGAAAAGGTTTATTGATCAAATGGATCTTGAATTTGTCGATGATATTCCATGCTACTTTCACCTCTTTTTCTATAGTAGAATATCTTTTCTCAGTGGGGTTCCATGTTCTTGAAGCGAACTGGATAACCTGTTCTTCATTATCCTTTTTCTGTTTTAATATACTCCCCCATCCAATGTTGCTGGCATCGGATTCTACAATCTTATAAGTTGCATCATCAGATATATACAGTATGGGAAGGTCTCTGACCTTGGATTTAATCTTTTGAACTTCTCT
This sequence comes from Pinus tabuliformis, assembly GCA_031772625.1. NCBI lineage: Eukaryota > Viridiplantae > Streptophyta > Pinopsida > Pinales > Pinaceae > Pinus > Pinus tabuliformis. Next base: position 333,454,350 of record CM062809.1, read on the forward strand.
GGTATGTAGTGGAGTCCAAGGTTCAGGATTTTTGCGCAGCCTCTGATTTGATAAGCTTTTGTCTTTGGTGTAGTCTTGATAGAAATTACTCACGTAATTTAAACAACCAAGAAATCTTTGTAGTTGCGTCTTGTCTGTAATGATGTCTGGAAATTTGTTAGAGAATTCTAGAGCATGTTTTTGCAAGGAGATTTGGCCATTGAATATAGTATGGCCAAGAAATTCAATGGAAGTCTGAAAGACTTTGATTTTCTTTTTTCTTAATACAAGACCATTCCTTTTTATTGTATTTACAAAGGTCTGTATATGTTTAAAATTATCTTGCAATTTTTTTGAAAAAATAAGTATATCATCTATATACACAATCAGCCAATCGAAGAAGGGTTTAAATATAGAGTCCATCACCTTCTGGAACTTGGATGGTGCATGCTTTAGGCCAAAAGACATTACATACGATTCATAATGTCCGGCTGGGACACTGAAAGCTGTTTTGAATTTATCCTTCTCTGATATAGAAACTTGCCAAAATCCTAATTTCAAATCGAACTTGGAAAATATTTTTGCTCCTGCTATTCTGCTTATCAGATCTCCTTTGTGGGGAATCAGATATGTATTATCTTCTAGTACTGAGTTCAAAGGCTTATAATTGATGATTAGCCTTGGGATGCCTCTGATTTGTTCTGCTCTTTTATTTACATAGAACCCATAACAATTCCACCGGCTCTCTATTTCTCTAATCAATTTCTTACTCAACGGATTCTTGATTTCTTTTTCGTAGAGATCACGATATTCCTTGTTCATCAAATTGCCTTACTTTTACATGGCTTACTTGTATACTTTGTTTTATAGGGCAATTCAACACAATATTGCTTTCTGTGCCAAAAATCATTTGGATCTTCTGCACAACATTCTTTCTCTATTTGTGCATTTAATTCTAAAATTTTCTTTTGTATTGTTGTTAAGCTTAGCTGTTTCGAGATATGAATGGTGGATTTCAAATCTTTTAGATATGTTAGCTTTGATTCAGCTTTCTTTAGCTCTTCCATAGTCTAAACCATTGTCGAGACTCGTGGAGCTGAGACATATGGAAATTTAATTTTTCTTGGGTTGTTCGAGGAGGTAGGAAGAGTAATAAAATATCCACCCTTATTCTTTTTTGTTCTAAATGAACCATGTGGTTCAACAGTAGCCAAAAATATGTTACCTACAATACAATCAATAGGGATGTCAGCAACTGCAAATTTTAATTTTATGAAGTGATTATCAAAGAAGATAGATGCCTTGGGAATTTCATACTTCAGCGTTTTACTTCCCAAGCCAATAACTTTTCTTTCTGCTGTCATCCAATATTTAGGAGGGATCACTTTTGTATTTAAAATATTTACTTCTGCTCCAAAATCAATAAGAGTAGTTAATTTGAACATCTGTCCTTGTATGCAAATATTTATTTGTACATGATGTTACTGGTATTCGATGGCGAGTATCCTCATTTCTTGAAAACCTGAAGCAATATCTTTTCTTCCTTCATAAATATGTACATTTGGCTTGTAAAATTCTGCTGTATCATATTCTTCTATAGGATTTGCTTCATCAATGGAATTGCCTTTTTCTAATTTCACAATCTGAGATTTAAGAATAGAAAATTTAGATTTGAGATTGTGAATTTCATGACTTACTTCCCCCAAGGTAAGCGCGCGAACCTTATCTTGTTGTTGATGTCTTTGGAATGATTTTTCATTCTTTTCATAAGAGGCATCAATGAAGAGTGGCTTCTTTGAAGAACTTCTGTTGGAAGATTTCATTTGGTCCATGAAGGCTTCCATAAGGTGATTCTTCATTTCTCCTTCTTCCATAGCTCTTATTTGGGACAAGATTTTTATCTCATCTTCTTCTGTCTGTGCCATAAGAATTTTTCCTTTGTATTTCTGTGGTTGTATATCTTCATCAGAAGATTCATTAGAAATTTCAGATTCAGAAGAGAAAATACATTTACAATTTTCAAAATCTGAACAATCACAAGCATTTGCATAAAAAATTAATTCTACAACTTCTTCTTCTGAAGTATATACAGAACTAGAACTTTCAACAGATGAGTCAAGCAACTGTTGCTGCTGAATCTGGGGGTGTTCTTTGATCACCATATTGGGGCAATGATCAGTTTTATGATTTCTAGACCCACACCTCATGCACAAATACTGAGCCTCTGTTTTTGGAGTTTTTAATTTTTGATTTTGAGTTTGAGATTTCTTGCCTCGATTTCTTTTTGATTCTTCACCTACTAGACAGTTATTTGCAGTATGTCCATTTTTGCCTCACAACCAACATGTCAATTTATTCCATTTTTCTTGCTTGGCACTATGCAGGTGAATATCAGATGGTTTATAATAATGTGTCTTAGGGACATATTTGTAATATCCCTTCCTTTTATGCTATCGAAAAGATCGGCCTTGCTTCTTAAAGTCTTTTCTGGTTGATAAATTCTTTTCTTTCTTGGCTCTTTTCTTGATTTTTCTCCTTTTTACTAATGGATCATCAAGAGATAACCCATACTTGCTGCACAATGATTTTTGTCGGAGAATCTGGACAACTTTTCTAGAGACTTACTAACTTTCGAGCTTGTGCAAAGACCAACCAAGGCTTTAGTAATAATTGAATATATTTTTCCCCATGTGTAAGACTCAAAAGGCATTTGAAAAAAAATTTGCAGTCTGAGATAGTCAAAAAACTTGGAAGGAAGTACTGCAAGATAGACTTGCTTCCATAACAAATTCTTTGAGTCTTTGACTTCATAGATTGTCTACATCCAATCTCGATGGAAGTCTTCATATTGGGATATTTTATTGCACTTGAGATTCATTAAAATAATCTCATGCTTGTCGGCTATTTTTTCCTCAGAACCACACCAGTGCTCAACAATCATGGAGGTCAAGGCTCCAATCATGTTGTTCTATACTGTCCCATCTGAATTATGAATTATATTTCCTTGCTCATCTTTGAGAAGCTGTTCTTCCATCTGTTTAATTAAAGCAAGAGAGGATTCTGTTTCCCACCATTTTGATAGTGTGCCTGTGAAACACTGGATAATTGTTTTGCAAGCTTCTACCTCAGTTTTTCCTCTTAGACACATAAGTTTATATTCGGTAAACATCATGTCTACCATTTGTCTTATCTAGTCGACACTAAGGTTATCTATAGTCCATTCCCTATGAGAATTAGGGAAGAAAGTGTGGGCTTCAGGGAGTTTGCCTTTTCCTCTAATATTAGGTGCTAAATACCTGTTGTACTAACTTTCCAAAGGCTCATATATATGCATAACTTCTAGCTCTTTTTCCTCTTCCTTAAATAGACTTGCTATAGAAATATGTTCACTTAGAGTTTCAACTTTTTTTGGTTCTTGGGATGCAATTTCTTTGGGGAATAAAAAAGGAAACGTGTCGACTGGCTTGACAGGATCTTGAATACGCACACTTTCTTTATGCAAAAAAGAAGAAGGAACTGGTTTTTCTATTTTGGATATAGATAATTGATTCATCTTCTATACCAGTTCATTTATTTGTCCAAATGTAGAACCAATATGTTCCACCATTTTGTCTTCAACATTCTCTAGTTTTATTAGAGATTCTCTAACATATCCTCTAATTACTGAAGTAGAATTTTGAACACTATTTAAGGAATTATTTACAGAATTTAAAGAAAACTGGACAGTATCAAATTGTTCTTTGACCTCTTTGGATTTGGCCATGTTCATTTCAAGACCTTTCACAGCTGTGTTTGTCCAATTCAGCTGTTTTGAAGTTTTATGTATTCTGCAATCAATACCAAATGCACTGTCATCCTTTAATACTAATGGTATTGCTTTGGCAGAATTTTGTCCTTCTCCAAGCACTATGCCTTTGTATGGAGGAAAAATTGTAGGTGTTTCAACTTTAAGGCCATCTAGTGCTATCCAAGAATGTTGAGATGAAGTGGATGCATCAGTCACTAAAATCATCTGTTTCTTTCTCTTTTCTAACCAAACATAGAATGAGATCCATGTGTTAGTACACTCCATGTGGTTTTTCCATTCTTGAGACAATTTTATTTTCTCAAACATAGAATGACTAAATCCAAATTCTTCTGCTTTAGGATTTGTAAAAAGATCCCAATTCAACATGGCTTTCATCCATTTGGCAGGGACTCTATTTTTTAGACATCCATTCATTAAAGTAAAGAATTTGTGCATCTCCATGACTGCTGGCTTTTTGCAGTCATCCAAAACAGAACCAAATCAACAATTTGGTATAAGGCCATTAGCTTGCTCAAGATAACCAAGACCATATCTCAGTTTGGCTAGTCTCACTATTGAAAACATTTGGGTTAACCTCAGATCTTCATTTTCCAAAATAGGAATCTCATGCATCATCAAAACATGCTCTAACTCATGAGGAAATGGAATTTCTGAGCACTTAGGATTAGGACATGGATTCACAGAAGTTGTAGGTGGGGCTTCACCAGTCCTAAGATGATGGTTCTCATGGATTACCAAATCTGCAAGCTGGCTTAAAATAATTGGATAGTGACACTCTGGACATTTAACTTCTAGGGAAGAAAAATTTACCATCTGGGCTAATTCAAACAATGAAATATGTTTGCAAATATTTACAAGAGAACTTGTGCAAGCATGGTACGTAGTAATTAATATATAATGTTATTTTCCAAACTATTTATATTTATTGTACATAGTAATTAGTGATATAGTACACAGTAATTAATAATAGAGTACACAAAAGTCAATTCTTGCCATCATTACTTAATAAGATGGAAGACATTTCCACCAATCATATTTGAGATAAATAGAAATAAATTTTATTTAAAAATAATAAATTTAATTCCATAATGTTAAATTTTGAATAGATTTTAAATTTTTTTAATAAAAAAAAAAAAAACTAATAGCAAATCAATAAAAAAACCTAATGATTAATAAATATAAAAAAATTAAATAATAAAAAATATTATTATGAAAATGGAATATTTTTAATTATCAAAATTATATTCAAAATTTTTAAATGACGAAATCTGTCACATTAAATATTTTCAGTTATCGAAACTATATTCAAAATTCTTGCATGACCAAATCTATATATATATTAAAAGGCCAACAAAACACCCAATGTTGTATATATATTAAAAAGCCATCAAGACACCAAATGTCAAATTTTGATGGGCGTACCCAAATAGATTTTATTTTCGTAATCATAACACTGAAAAAACACTTTGTAGTTGTGCGTACAACACTGCTAAACGTTATGATTCGGGGTTTGACATAATGGCCCCTTCAAGCAAAAGCTCTTTGTGATGATAGGTAAACGGACCGTGTTTGAAATTGATTAATGATGATATGTAAACAGACAGTGTTTGTGAAAGCTGCCGACTTGGATCAAATTGGTGAGGGAGTTACAGCAGCAGTTTCCTTAGATGTTTTCACACAACTCCAAACCCCACTCGCGAACTGCTCGATAATTTGTTGCGGGATTCAATATGTTGTCCCGAAGGGCTTGTACGCTTTTAAAGCTTTAACAACACCCATTATGGATCCGGTGGCAGCTGCTATGGAAACGGCGAGGCAGACTACACTCAATATTTGCATAGAAACCCACCTAGAAGACCACCGCCGTATCTTATTTTGTGCTATGTACATCGCCACTGGAAAGTATACTCTCAATGGCCAGAACGCCACTGTGCCCAGAAGCCCCACAACATTGTTGAAGAATGGAAGCAGCATGGAAATTAATGTGGTGCTCACAACAAATGCTGTCCTCCACACCAGCCTGAACAGATTCACCTTATAATAAGCCCCTGGATACAAAGTTATTGGCACCATGTAGTGATGATTGATGAAGTCATTGTCTTGCCAAGTTTTGCTGGCCCAGCTTTCAATAAATGCAAACAATGGCTGGCAGTAAACCTACAAAGGAAAATAGTACAATATGTCAATATTTGACATGATAACACTGATTCAATATGATCAAATTCTGCTTGTATTAAAATTTGATTATAACTTATGTGCCGGGAAGCTTCAAATTCTGGAGCTAGCAATTTCAAATTCATTGGCCAAAAACATTAAAATTATTGTTGGGATTGCTACCTTAAATAATTTGATGTTTTGGCTACTGGTTAAGATGGATTTGCTGGGGCAACTTAAATGATAAACTTTGTGAAAATGAAATATTATGTACTAAAAAATTCTAGGTTAAATCCCACAGTATGTAGAAGGGGCATAGTCAGGAATCCATGGAGTTACAATATTAGTGGTACCCAGTTAGTAATATTCTAGAATATCTATGGAAAAACATTAAATTAAGTTGAGATGGGATAAATTAGGTGTCACATCATGTGAGTACGAAACTGATTCAATTACCAAATAACAATGAAGTGGATTAAGCTGACTGCTAATGCTTATACTTACTTGATATGCACCGACTAAGTGGATGACAATGGCAGCGTTGGCAATGTCAATCAACTAAAAGGGATTGTAAAAGCCAAATCCTGTCAAAAAGTTGCCTGGTGCGTTGTGCCCAAAAGCTGCGTAGCCCATACATCCACACAGCATGTAGAACACCGTTGTGGTCACCACGCCCACTAGGGTTGCTTTCTTCATCGTCTTGTTCTCTGCTGGAGGCGATTTTATTGTGTCCTGCGCGTCATTTCAATTGAGTTAGCTCCTCACATTTGTTGCCATGAAGCCACTGATATAAATTTACAGGGATTATGGTGATATTACATAAGTAAACAATACCTGAATTTCTATGAGAATCATGGAATAGGAGTAAGCAAATGCAATGTTCCCCAGAGCTTGGAGTGTATTCCATGTTGTATGAGCTATAGTTACTGTACCAATGGCGGCTTCTGTGAGGCTCCCCCTAAAGTGTCCCACCTCTGAAACACATCCAGAGTCACGTATTGCAAGGAAGATCAGAAAACTGTGACATCCCATGAAATTTGAAATGTGTTGCGAACATCACAGTGGAAAGCAGTGATGAGTGAGTGGGTGAAAGTTAAAGTGAAGAGTATAATTATCAATTGATGGACAGACCTGCTACTTTGGCGATACCGAGGCCAAGTCCGATGGTAGAATAGATGAATGACATGACTGGAGCAAGTATAGAGAGACACCATATTTGGTCGAAGTCGGGTATCTGAGAAAGTAGAATCTCTACTACTCAAAGGCTATCATATATTGATTACTGGACACATGGCATGGATTTGCTGATGAGGATGAATCAAAGGATAATTCAAATGGAGCAAGAATTGGAGAAAGCATTGCAAGCCAAGCAGGGAGAGTCAACCTCCCAGCCACTTGAAACAGCTCCAACAGTGGCCACTGCCCCTGCCACAGTTGCAACAGCAATCCCTCCTATCATCCCAGCATCAACAATAGGTACATCAGCCACAGATGCTTCAGCAGCAGCAGCAATAACAGCGCCAGACTCTAGCATGAGTATGGAAGAACTCATGAAAGCAGTAAAAGAGATAGAAGTCCAAATGGCAGAAATGAAAGAAGCCAAAGAAAATTTGGTCAAGCTGGAAGTAAGCTATGACAAATCTAAGATAACAGTGGCCGAAAAAACAAGAAAAATAAAGGCCTTGGATAACAAAATAAAATCCTTAGAAAAAGAGCTTACTCTTCATAAAACTCTGCCTAAAATCAAGACAATTCTGTGGACCAAAATTGGCCACTCTATCATTGACCAATGGCAATCAATTCAGACGATACATGAGCAAATAGAATTGATAGAAATAGCCCGAGTAGAGATTCAAAGGGCCAGGGAATCATTGGGAAACATGCCTGAGCAGGCCAATAGACTCATTCAATTTTTGAATACTCATACCAAAGAACAACTAGCAGCTCTAGATATCAGGAACAGAACAGACACCATTTTGATAGTGAAAAAGGTGTTGGCCCTCATAGGAATTTTGTTCAAAATCTGGAAAGAAAGTGCCAAAAAATGCAGACATAAATAAATGCCTTCAAAGAAAAGTTTGCAATGTTGCAGAGCAAAGGGTTACCCAGCTTATTGACCGATAATGGGAGACTGTTAACACATGAAAAATATGCTAACAGGGTAAATACCTATGTTTCCAATCAAATTACAGCATCATCAAGCATTTCGGAAGACACAGTGCCTCCCTCCGGACAGAGTCTATATGACAAATTAGAAAATTTCTTCTACATTGAACATGAGATAAATCATCTTTTTGAAATCCAGCCCAACTTCTACAAGTATACTGAAGCTGATGAAACACTAATAAAAATACAAAGACATCAGTTGCCAACAGACCAATGGTGGCAGGGAATGCTGGATGTTTTACCATGGTAAATTTTGGTTCTTTTTCTTTTTGATCAGCTACATATCAGCAAATTCAAATGCACGGGCCACCTGTCAAAGAATGAAAACAGCAGAAAGAGGAAATCAGGTTGGGACTACAGCTCATTAATGCAAGACCACGCACAGATAAAAGGCCAAGACAACGACGCAGGAACACAGAACAAAGACACAGCTACCAACTGACTCACTCAGTCTAAAAAGTCAAATATATCTAACAAACTAAATAGCCAGCACACCAACATTTACTGCTGCATTCATTTATTTCATTTACTTCTTCTGTAGAGTAGGTGAAGGAAGTTATTGCCTGATAGCTTATCTACACGATATTTTGTATCTCCTTTTTGTATAAATACCTCCCCATGAGATGTATTTTGGGTTGGTGATTTTCTCTCTAGACTGCGCTGTAACTCTGAGACTTTTTAATACAAAGGTTGTTGAAGTTCACTGCTGCTGGACCATCTGAATGTGGATTTGATGTTCTGGGACCTGCTACAGAATTCTTGTGTCTTTCTATGGATCAATAAGTTTTTCTAAATTGCGTTTTGTGTCTTCTGTGTTTGCAAAATTCATATATGTTTCATAATCTTAGTAATAGAGAAAAAGAATAGCCCAGAATTTGTTTAAATACACTCTGTGTTCAATCTCTGTTGTTAATTATGTTTTCTTCAGAGTTAGCATAAACATGAATTCTTAGCTGCTCCTGTTTCCACTGATTCTTTCACTTTGAATATTTCCTAGGAATTCTTTACTGCTCCTTGATAATATTCATGCACTTTCCCTCTGCCAACATGATGAAGGATTCTTAACTGCCCTTCATCCACTGGCGTACATTCCACCAAATTCCAGATTTTAAAATTGTTCCAAGATTGATTATCTTGCTCTGTAGTATTGCCCTTTATCAAAGAAAACACTCTCATAAGTTCGTCCTCATTGACCCCATTTTCCCAATGGTATAAACTGTTTTAGACTTGCATCCCAGCTCTGTTTAAGATCACCATCCAACAAAATTAAAACCAAACCCTGTGCAACATAACTAGCCTAAAATACTTCAAAAAAAAGCTAAATTACAAAGAGAGAGCCCTCTCTGGTTGCAGATTGGCTAGAATCTGCAGCTAAAAGACTGGTTAGTGGTTACCTCGGCCGTATTCCCCCCTTAGAGCTTTCCTGGGGAACAACCTGAGTGATAACAAGTCTTATGAACCTCTAGCTGATTTGAAGGCCCTCCTTTGTCTTGAAACACTGATGGGGTCACCTGAGGGCCTTTGAAAACCTCGTGTGAAATGAAAGTATCCCAAGAAATATTCAGGAAGCTCAACTGATGCAAAACAACAATTTTGAACAATGAAAAATGAAAAAATGATATTAAATTTTTGAGGAGGAGGTTTCCTTTGCACCAATGTAGACATATTTTCAATATTTCTGCATATGAAATAGGGGAGGTTCATTATCCTCACTCTAGTAAAGTGCATCAACAATCTAAGATGGTAAGTGTACAAGAGAAAAAACCTCCCTTCACAAGTGAAATATTTGATAATGAGCTTCATGAGCGGAACATAAGTGTCCGGTAGGTATTTGAAAGGAAAGACCCTTCTAATTTTCTTTTGATAAGTAGCCTTAACATAAGGCTCATAATACTCTTTGCCCACAAGCTGTCCTTTTTTCCACTGTTCACCCACATTTGGAATACCTATTGCTGCAGCTATGGTTTTAGATGTCAAAGTGAAGGAAACACCTGCTATGTTCACCTAGCCATTGTGAAGATGAAGGAAAAATAGCCTAGCAAGTTCATGGTGGTATTTCACCCTCTCCACCATCTCACAAAACTAGTAGCAAGACTGATGTTTAAAACATGTTACTGTAAGAGGGCAAGCTAGTAACTCTGTGAGTGTGGTGGGCTCCTCACGGATGTGTTTTCCTCCCTTATGTAGTTTTCTTGGTGCTTGAATTTCTTGGGAGGAATCACTCACAGTCTCCTCATCCCTTTCATAAGCTGAATCTGTTTCCATATTTGCCAATGTATGGTGTAAAATGATGAGTATGAATAGATTTTCTCAAAAATAGGTGACTGTTGTTTTCTCCTTTTGGATTTGATGAGTGGACTGAGAATATAAGTGGAAAGAAAGGTTTTGATGCTAGCTATAGGGTTACTAGGGAGTGATAGGGTTTTGGGAATGAAGATTATGGTTTGGGAATAGTGGGAATTAGGTGTAGGGTGGTGGGCTCCAGTATTGTAGCAATAATGCTACAACTCCTGGAGCTTCCTTCTCTAATTTTATCAACCCGGTAGTTCGTAACAAACTTGGAAGCGACGGTGCTGTATGCACAAGTACTAGCTCTTGTCGCAGCTGTCACTTGGTCAGCTAGCACAAGTCTGCTAGGGCTCAAGCCAACTTCTATGAGTTCTCAGAAGAAGCTTTTTAACCGATGAACGAAAGCTATCTCAAAGGAAATTAACCTACTGTAGGAAGGAACTGAAAGCCAACAAGAATCACAAACCCTAGCAAACCCTAATTCTACCAGCTAGTCCTACTGATGCAAAAGGTGGGAATGCAAACTACTGAAAGAGATGCCATTACTTCTAGGAAGGTGAGATGCATGTGTCTAGACTACTTTGATCTAAAGAAAACATATTTTTGTATTTTTGTTCAAGTTGTTGGAATTATTATGTGTGTGCTTCTAACTGGGTCTTGACTGTGCAGGGATAGATCAAGGAGGGAAATGCTTGGAAAAGGTCAGGAAGGCTTAGAGAGGGTCTAAGGAATCCCTAACATCCTTTCAGAGAAGTTCACCAAGTCTGGATGCCAAGAAACCGTGTTTATGAGCTTCTACAAGAAATCTGCAGGGGTTCTACAGGATGTTCAGGATTTCTACACGAAGTTCAGTAATTCCTACAGGATGTTCTGCAATCGGATTTTTGGGTGATGGATGAGTGGAAGAGGCTGTATGGATGGATAGGGATGTAGGAGGGGAGCTTGTGATGGCCTATGGACAGAGAGATGAGATGAAGAGGGGGTGTGCAAAGCTGGTTGGTCTAGAGGAGGGTAGAGGAAATGGAAGGCCGAAAAGGTAGAATAACGTGGGTAATAGAAGAGTTAGGAGGCAAGTGGTCTAACCGGGAGATGAATAGATGGCCTAGGCACGGCTTATAAGGATAAGGGAGTGAGGGAGTAGTATTGCATAGTGTAAATGAAACAAATCATCCATGTCTTGCACATAACCGAAATTTCATCAACCTATTCTAACTGTTTTGATAAAACCAAAGAACAACAACGTGATTTTTTTAAGGAAAATCATGCATGGTACTGAAGCAAAGAATCATTCCACAAGATCTGAACGCATGGACGCTGCTACAAACGAGAACATTGCATCAAAGCTTGCATGAACATGTAAAACAGTGTTTTTGGTGGGTGGCACGGTCTGCAATTCCAGCCCCTAAAGAGAGGTGAAAGTGAGTGCGCAGTCAACCCTTTTTGGAACTCTGATTAACTCCAATCTCCTTACTCTAATCTAAACTACTGAAGCAACTCTGTTCATAAAACTAACCTACTTAACCACACCAAGAAATTTAACTCAGCAAACTGTGTTTCCAAATGCATGTAAAGGAAAAGAAATACAATGCTGAAAGAAAGGTAACAATACAAAGGAAGGAAGCCTTAGGCTCTCAGGTTGGGCCCCACCCCGAGAGCTATGGCTCCTTTAAGAACTCAGAACTGAACTCAAATCTGCCTGCTTTTCATTGAAAGATAATAGTCATAAGTCAAATAACATGCCAAAAATGGCTTACAAAGAGCAAAACAGAGCTATCAGCTCCTAGTTCAGAATATGCAACAAGGTTTCAAAAGTCCCCCTCAAAGGCTACAGCCTCATCATTTATACATTACGAGGGCCAAGCTGGCCTCCTAAATTAGTGGGGTTTGGCTGACCAAACTAAGAGTAATCTGTTGCTTCCTCAAAATCCGTTTGGTTGCCTTCTAGCTCGGTGGTGGTGGCTGTTGGAGCTCGGAGTTGGGGGTGAAGATCACGAGGAAGGCCATTAAATGCTGTGGACAACCTTCCTACAAAATCTCAATCCCATCTTGGCTATCTCCTAGCCCTCATCTGCATGGTTTTGCTCCATTAAATGTAAAAAAACTTGAAATAAACATGTGTTAGCCACCTAGGAATAGTGACTGCCCTCATTCGTACAAATGACATAAATATACTAAAAACTGATGCATAAGTTATGAAAAATGAAGGGTTGAGCAAGGGTAGTTAGGCCAAATGAGCCCAAAATGTTACCAAATTTGGGGCTCATCATCACCCCCCAGCTAAAATGATTGCTCATCCTTGAGCAACTAATCCAGCTCCTCATCCTTCATTGCCTTTACTGCCACCCTCACATCCCAAGCTTCTGCAGTAGTGTCCTCCTTACTGACATGGAACTCAGCCTTTCTTTCCACCTCTTCCCACTGTTCATGCTCATCTTTCTCTGTGCTGCCTTCCATCAATCCTAACAGTAGAGGTGGGCTTAGCTTGAGGCCAATCCAGCTGGCCTGGAGGTTTTGCATGGATTTCTTATAAAGGGGCACCCATACTAGAGCTTCCCTCATTCGAGTTGGAGTATGATATTCTCTGATTTTTAGACTGTGGGCCAATGTATTCCATCGGCGGGTGCAAGCTTGAACACAGTTGTCCCCTAGCAGTCTCTCCATATCCTCGAAATGCGCTATGGCCTGGGCCTACTGATCCATATATTTCAATGAAGCTTGAGGGTCGGTGGATAAGTGTTGGTGTGCTGATATTAATGCAGTTGGATCCCCTGGTTCTGCTCTAATTAGTAATGGCTCATTCAGCTCTCGGTTCATAACCGCTTTGGCTTCTGCTGCTCTTTTGTCTTCATGGTTCAACCATGAGGCAAATGCCATTAACTGCATATCCCCTAAGACCGTGTTGGGATCCCATGAAGTCACATTGGGAAGGGCCAAATTATGGAGGTAGAACTCCGATAGTTTGGCCTTATCCTCTGATGAACTGGTATTGCATAATTCAGTGAACTGCTGCGGGTCTTGGAGCTGAGAGATACCCCTTTGCGCCAAGGTATTGATTTGAAATTGCAGCCACTGGTCTATCAGGTACAGGCCATAGGATTTGGGCGGCTGTCTGCATTGTATAGCATCCATGGCCCAACTGGCCATGCAGGCCAATTGTGCCTCTTTCTGCTGCAGCTGTTGTGTGAGAGCTTGCACCTCAATTTGTGCTTGCAGTTCTGTTTCCTGTAGATGAGTGGTTGGCTCCCCAAGACCGATTTGCAGTTCCTTTCTGCCTTGTTGTTCTGCTGTGATGTCCCCTGAGGATGTGCCTGTTCCTCTCCTCAGCTCCTGTAGCTGCAGTCTAAGTTTTTCATTTTCTTCCTGTAGGAACACCCGCTGGCAATTTGTCACATGTTTAGCCATGGCTAATTCCTTTCTTGCCTCCTTGAGTTGCTCCTCCAAGGGGTCTATGTCCGCCACACCTTTTGATTTGGCTATTTTCATCCACGTGTGGGTTCATACTCTCTCTTCCTCCAATGCAAAGAACAGTGGCACAATGAATTTCTGTGGTATAATTTTGCCAGCTTCTAAGAAGTTATAATATGAGCTCAGACTTGGCTGAGGGCTAGGCTCCGGAATATGCTCTTTCTCTTCCTCTCTTGGTGGCTCTACTTCATCCTCCCTCGGTGGTGATGAGGGTGCTTCTCCTTCCATCCTCTCTATTTCCTTAAGCCGGGCTAAGGTTTCCTGTAGAGCAGCCTCAGCATCCTGTAGCCGGGCTTTTGAGGCCAACTGGTCCAACCTCTCTTTCCAAGTAGTTGTTTTCGGGCTCCCCCTCTCATAGGTGACTGATATCTTTGAGGGGGACCTCTCCCTGGGCGAAGTAGGGGCATCCTCTATAGTGATTGGGCTGCTGGATGGAGGCTGTGGCTTGCCCGTTTTTATTCTCACACTTCTCCTAGCTTTAAAATATAGAGGGGCCTCCCTCTTTCTCTTTTCCTTTGGCTTAGGAGGTGTACTGAGGGCGGCCAGCACGATTGCTACCTCCCTTGCAAGAATTTCGACTTTCTTTTCCTTGGGTTTTCCTTTCTCAGGGCTTCCTGTAGAAGGCCCTTTTTCAGCTGATTTCTGGCTTCCTGTAGAAGCCGGTTTTGGTTTTCCTGTAGAAACAGGTGGCACTGCTTTAGTTTGCTTTACTGAGGGCGTTTTTCTTTTTGACTTGGTCGAGGCTGCTGTCGAGGTGCCTTTGCTGACGTGGACCTGCTCAGTCTTGTACACCCTACTTTGTAATCTTTTCTCTCTGGCCGTCAACATGGGTGTGTCATCCTTCTCTTTGGCACCCTTTTTCTCTTGTTTCTCCTTTTGCTCTTTCTTCGGTGCTTTGGCCGTGGGTCTCTGGCCTTTTTCTTTCTTCTCTGCGGGTACTGACTCCTTCTCCTCGCTGCTGGAGGAACCAAGCTCTTTGGTCAACATTTTTATATCGCCATCCTTAGTCAAATTTCTGAAGGCTTCCCACGAGAGAGGGACTTTGTATGTGTGGAGTGCATCCTCCACGAGGAGCTTAATGAGCCCGTGATGAGCTACCTGGTCTGGTGTGCCTTCTCTCAACTTGGTGGCACATTCAGTCATAGACTGCAGTAGAAAGTAGGGAATACTTAATTTGTTCTCTGCAGGTAGGTCCATCTGATGCCTTAATTCTGTGAGTAGCCAAAAATGGTACCCATACACAATGCTAAACCGTCATTCGCAGGTGATGTATTTCATAATTTGGAGGCTGACTTCGCTCCAAAGTGGCAGTAAGCTGTTTCTGCGAACCCCGTTCTTATCTTCTGAGAATTGCTCCTCTGGTGGAAAGAATTCCTTCTTAGCCTTCTGGCCTAATTTCCTCTCTTCTTTGTCCCATGGTACCCCCATTGGGAGCTCAGTAACTCGGCTGATGAATTGTGGGGTGAGTCTGAGACTCAAACCCCTGAAATTGATGGAGGCCAATGTTTTTGATTTTGGCTTCAGAGCTCGCAAGAACTCCTCTGCCACCTCATCATCATATCCTTGTAATTTGTCGCAGAACGACATCCATTGCGCGCGAGTGAACAGCTCTACCACCTCAGGGTTCTCTCTTAATTTCTTTGAGTCGGTCGGTTCCTTTCTGATGAACCCACCCGGCATGGTGAAGACCTGCTACGTTAGCTGGAGGTGGCGGATGCATATTCAAAGATTAGCCTTTTGGGACAGAGCATAGAATTACGCCTCTGCCACGCACACAATTCACGAAGACTATCTACAGATGAGCCTTAAAAATCACCTCCTGTGGAAAACCTTACATACACTTCGACGACAATTCATGCAAACGGAGGACAACACTTGTAATTTTTATGATCAGACTGTAGAACGTCGACTCCGCCACCCTCGAAACCAATTGCATGGGGGCACAGGTTCAGGCTTACCTTTTTAATTCGCCACCTTTGTCGTGAAGAGACCAATTTTCCTCGTGGCAGTGAGCTTCCTGTAGCGGAGATTTCCTGTAGAAGCAGCACACAGGTTTTGGAGAGCACTGCAGTGGTTCTGCGCCTTCTGTGCTGCTATCAGACGTTTGAACAGGCCGAAGACTTGGAGTGTCGAGCTTCAGAGGAATTCGGGTGCTCACTCGACTTCTAAACGGCTGATGATAAATGTGTGGGGTGGAAATCTAGCCGATAGATTTGAATCCGGTGGAATCCGTGGCGCGGGGGTGAGCTGTCCCTGCCGGACCGTTGGACGACGTCATCTACTCATTCCACTGCAAGTTCCCTGACTGTTGCATCATTCTCCGCAGATCCGCCGCCGCCATTTCTGTTAAAACGCGCTTCTCCCCGACTGGACGGTTCTCACGTGTCCACTACCCGTTCTTTTTGCCACGACCACCATTCTACACATCCGACTAGACCATCCGACTGGTCGACGTGGCCAGTTGAATGGCCATACGACTGCTCAACCCGTTCATTTCATACTTGCAAACATTTCAAAGTAGTATTCATGTAATTCGACGAAAGAAAGGGCGAGGCACTTACCTGTGCGACCGCGACATGATTTTCCAGGCTTCAGGACGACGATGACTAGATTTGCTTGCTGTTGCTATTTGCGCAGGCCCGGAGGTCCTTCCTTTTCACAGGCTGCTGATGATGAAGCTTATGACTCGGCTGCATGTGCCCGCTTTATTATTGCATGTTGCAGGCGATTGAATGGTGTACACTCTAGTTGGCTGAACTGCTACGGGATTCCTGTAGGATGTCCTGTAACAGTTTTTCCTCCTCGGGTGCATGCTGAATGGTGAAGACAGTGGCATCACGATCACGCTCACAGGGCCCTTGGATAGCTGTGATGAGTATTGCATGGCATCTCGACATCTTTTTTCATTTAAGAATCGCTTCCTCTTGATAATTCAATGATCTGTTTTGATGTGCAGGTACTTTTATTGCATGTCAATTGGGGTGGTAGAAGGAGGTGACAGCAGTGTGCGATGGAGAAAATAGTAGCTTGCATGCCTCCATGCCGAACCTTGGTCATTGGATCTCCCCACACAATTAGTTCTGGGCTGTCCAAAACTTCTACAGGAAGTTTCCTGTAGAAATACAGAACTTCCTGTAGAAATTCTGTAGCTTCCTGTAGAAGACTAAGTTGTGATGAAATCGTGCCCATACCTTGGAGAAGATGAGTGTTTTCGGAGGAGGTGCTGGTGAGGTCACCTGGCAGCATAATAAGGACCCTTGTCTTTGAGTTGAGGGACCTCTTCTTCCTTCATAAAATACCTGCAACTTGCATGCATTGCCACATTGTGAACTTGTTGTCCCTGTTTTTTTTTGTTTTTTGTTTTTTTTTTTTTTTTTGAAAGACAACAGGGGCGCCTCAATGAGGTTTTCACCCTTGCCATCTGCCTTAAGCGCCTCAGAGAGGTTTTCACTCAAGGGTCTTTTTCAAACCTTTTTTTTTTTTTTTTTTGAAAGATAGCAGGGGCGCCTCAATGAGGTTTTCACCCCTACCATCTGCCTTGGGAGCCTCAGAGAGGTTTTCACCCAAGGATCTTTATTTATTTATTTATTCATTTATTTTTTTTAAGATCTTCAGGGTATGCCCAAAACAGAGGCAGAACCCTTCTCTATGACCAGCACTGATTTCTCCACAGTTTTGATGAATTCTTGTCTTGAGAGAGGTTTCATGTAGATTTTCATTCGATGCCCATTGACAAGCATGGGGATGGCCTCCTCATCAATGGTCCGAATAAGAACAGATCCATTGTCATGACATTTTTCCACTGCATATGGTCCCGACCATCTGGTTCTCAGCTTCCCCTTGAAATCTTTATGCCTGGAATCATACAACAGCGCCCAATCTCCTGGCTGAAATTGCTTGTCATTGAGGTGTTGGTCATGCCACACCTTTCTCTGAAGTTGAACCACTTCTGAGTGAAGAAGGGCCTGCATTCGGTGCTCATCCAATCCATTCAGCTGCAATAACCTTTCTTGTTGGGCATGGCTGAGATCTAGGTCCAGCTGACCTGCCATCCTCAAAGTGTTGTATTCAAATTCAATTGACAGCAAAGCTCTCTTCCCATAGACCAGCTCATAAGCCCGTGTGAAGCCGGTTGTGGTCTTCCAAGTGGTGTTGTAAGCCCATGTGGCCTCAACCAGGCGATCTACCCAATCTTTCCTACTGCTGCTCACCACCTTAGTCAAGATCCCTTCCAATGCTCTATTTGTGACTTCCACTTGCCCATTTTCCTGAGGATGATAGGGGGTGGAAGTCCTATGCTTGATTTTGTGATGAGCTAGTAGGTATTCAATTAAGTTGGATGTGAACTAGCTTCCTTGATCGGTGACTAGCTCTCTTGGGTAGCCAAATTTGTAGAAGATGTTTTCTCTTAAGAACTCAGCCACCTTTTCTTCTGTCGTTGCTTTGATTGCCTTAGTTTCTGCCCACTTTGTCAGGTAGTCTGTGCACACAATGATGTAAGACCTTTGCCTCGAAGGAGGGTTGATTGGACCCACAAAATCCATACTCCACTTCTCAAGTCGCTCAAGAGTCACTTGAGGTTGGAGAGGCATCTCATCCCTTTGAGTCGGTTTCCCCATCCTTTGGCATTGGTCACATTGGCTGATATACCTTCTGACATCTTGATGAAGTGTGGGCCAATAGTAACCTGCCTGCAGGATTTTGAAGGTAGTCCTATTTGCTGCAAAGTGTCCTCCACAAGGCCCATCATGACAGGTGAGGAGGATATCAAAGAATTCCTCCTCCCTTACACAACGCCTTAAGATCTGATCAGGGCCAAGCTTGAACAGGTTGCCCCCGATCCAAGTGAATGAGGCACTTTTTCTGACGATTCTGCTCTTCTCTCTTGAGGATAGGTGCGGAGGGAACTGTGTTGAAACAAGGTAGTTTGCTATATCAGCAAACCATGGAGAGAGTACTGAAATAGCAAACAGATTTTCATCGGGCATCTGGTCATCCACCGTTCCATCCTCATCTGCAGACAAATCCAATCTAGACAAAAAGTCAGCAACAACATTTTCTTTACCCGGTTTGTCAACGATAGTCAAATCAAACTGCTGCAACAAAAGTAACCATCTAATAATACGAGCATTCACATCTGGTTTATTCATTAAATATCTAATTGCAGCATGATCAGTATGTACAAAGTTTTGATAGCCAGTGATATAATGTCGAAACTTGTTCAGTGCATGGATCACGACCAAGAATTCTTTCTCAGTTACAGTGTAATTCAGTTCTGCTTTGGATAAGTTTTTGCTAACAAAGTAAATGGCACATGGAAGTTTTTTTTCAACTTGTCCTAAGGCTGCCCCTATGGATTTGTTCGAGGCATCAGTGTGGATGTGGAAAGGTAGGGCCCAGTTTGGACCTCTCAAGATTGGGGCAGACACCAACTTGTCCTTTAATTCATTCAGAGCCCTCTGACAATCGTCAGTCCATTTAAACTCCACATCTTTTGCCAAGAGGCCAAACAATGGCGAGGCTAGCTTGCTGAAGTCTTTAATGAATCTCCTGTAATACCATGCTAATCCTAAGAAACTCCGAACATCCCTTACCTTTTGAGGAGGTGGAACCTTCTTGATGAGAGCAATTTTGTTAGGATCCACCTGTAACCCTTGGCAAGAAATGGTATGGCCTAGCACGGTCCCTTCAGTCATCAAGAATTCACATTTTTCAGGACTAAGGGACAGGTTCATCTCAATGCATTTGGTTAGGACTTTTCCCAGATTGGACAATGCTTCCTGGAAGTTGGACCCATAAGGAGTGAAGTCATCCATATAGATTTCCACCGCATCATGGACTAGCTCAGAAAAGATGCTCAAGACGGCTCTCTGGAAGGTAGCAGGATCATTGCATAGTCCAAAGGGAAGAACTCGGTAGGCAAAGGTACCCCAAGGACAAGTGAAGGTGGTCTTATCTTGGTCTTCTGGGCTGATTTGGATTTGGTTGTACCCGCTAAACCCATCTAGGAAAGAGAAAAACTTCTTTCCTGCCAGTCCATCCAACACTTGATCTATGAAAGGTAGAGGAAAATGGTCTTTCTTGGTAGCTTTGTTCAGTTCTCGGTAGTCCACACGTATTCTCCACTTCCAATTTTTCTTGGGAACCAACACCAGAGGGGACACCCATTCGCTATCCGAGATGGGGTAAATGAATCCGGCATCCAACAGTTTTTGCAATTCTTCCTTGACGATGTCCTTAAGGGCTGGATTCATTCTCCTCTGGGGTTGCCTAACCGGTTTACAATCCTCTTTGATGTAGATGTGATGGGTACAGACCGAAGGATGGACTCCTTTCATCTCCTTATAGCTCCAAGCAAAAGCATTTAGATGACTGGCCAACAGACTACACAGCTCCTTTTCCTGGGAAGGAGATAGGGAGGAGCTGATCTTTAACGTTCTCTCAGGGCCGAACTCCACATTTTTTACTCTGGGAGTGACAGGGTTGGTCGCACAAAGGTCCACTAAGGTGCTGGCTTGGGCATCCTCCACCAATTCCTCTAAGGACAGTGCACTGGGAGGTGGATTCTGGATCAAGGTCTCAATCAAATCATCCTCGGTTGGGGGATCTCCCCTAGTGGTGTCTAGGGCGCACAAAGGTGTTGAGTACACCTCATCCTCTTCTCCTTCCTCCAACCAAAGTGGTAAGTCATGCTCTAATGAGGGTTGGGCAGGAGGGTATAGGACTAGCTGCTTGGACATAGGACCATTTTTGATGGTCATGTTTCCTGCACGGCAGCTTATGTAAGCATTTGCAGTGGCTAACCAAGGCCTCCCCAAAATAAGAGGATATCCAGTGAGCTTTGCCTTTGGTTGCAGAACCAAGAAATCTGCGGGGTATTCCCAAGAGTCAACAGAGACCAAGACATCCTCCACAATCCCTTCGGGAGTCACGGTGGAGCGATCTGCTAGTTGTAGGACTGTCGAGGTCTTCCTCAAGGAACCCTGAAGGTTGAGTTTGAGCATGGTATCTCTGGTCATCACATTAATGGCAGCCCCCAGATCAATCAAGGTGTGAGGTATGATGGTGCCATTGATGTGGACATCTACTACAGGACTCCCAGGATCTAGATACTTTGGGCAGATGACTTGTCCCAACATAAGATCAGACAGTTGTCCTATGACATTGATGGTTGAAGCATCTCTCTTTCGCCTGCCTGGGTGTCTGAAAAACTTTTCCTTAACCAGTTTGTTGTATATTGGTACATCTTTGATGGCTTGGAGAAGTGGTATTTTCACACACAACTGTTTGAGTTCTCCCAGAAGCTCGTCCTCCTCTGGGTTGGGTTGTGTGGTGGCTGTTAGTCTCTCAGGAAAGGGTGGAATAGCCTTTGGTTCACTTTCCTGTTTATCTTCCTCGTCCTCTGCGGGAGGAGGTTGGCGATCCGGAAGAGTCTTTCCAGACCGCAGATTGATCTCCTGGATCTCCACAACATAGGTAGGGCATGATGTTTCCCCAATATATACCTGCTGGGCCTGTCTGTTGTTGGGGTTCGGGTTTGGTTGAGCAGGCATTTGAGGTTGCCTTGGAGGAGCAGGAGGTAATGGTTGTGGTTGAACTGGTGGTGGAGGCAAAATGGCGGGAGGAGTGTTGTACTGGGGCCTCCACCCCGATTGAGGTGCATTCCACTGCGGTTGTGGCTAGGCATGTGAGTGATACGAATGAGTAGTGGGTTGAGTATGGTACTGAGGTGGGTAAGACCATGGAGGAGGCATAGACCAGGAAGGATGAGCAGGGGGACCCCAGGAAGGCATAGGAGTAGATTGGTTGGGGCTGTAATAAGCTTGGGGTGCCCCTTGCATCCCCTGCTGGTAAGGTCTAGGTCCTTGTGGCCTCCTTTGGTTGAGGAAATAGAGAGGTTCGGTGGGGGCTTATGTCCCTTGATACATGGATTTAAGCCCAGGTAAGGTTGGACATTGGTTTGTGGGGTGGTCCTCCTCACAAACAAAACATACTTCAACCGAATGTAATGGGCATTCGTTCTTAGGGTGTTTCCTTGTACACCTAGGGCAAAAGATAGCCAAGGCCCTCTCAGCTTCTTCTTTCTTCTGCTGGATCCTGAATGTATCAAGTTGCATGGCAATGGTCTGTCTCACCTCACTCTTGAGATCCTCTAATTGATTTGCAAACTCATGTTTGGAGAAAGGAATACCAGCTAAGAGGAGGTTTCCTCTACCTCTTTTCCGGGCTGCCCTAGAGTGGTTTCTAAACACAGTCTTTATGTCCTCATAAGGTAGTTGGTAAATATCTCCTCCAGCTAACATGTGAAGGGTATCTAAGAGGTCTTCAGGGACTCCTCGGAGCAGGACTAACTTGAGGGATTCAGGGTCAAGTGTGCACCTAGCCCATTTATAGCTAAGTTGGAACCTTTCCTCGTAATCCTCTAAGGACTCATCATTTCCCATGGTCATCCGAAAGATTTCTCCCTTGGTTTCCTTGGACCTACAGTAGTCCCGGTATTTGGTATTGAAAGCTTGCTGCATCTGAGCCCAAGTGGTGATACTGTTCCCAGGTAAGCCCATGAACCAGCGTAATGCTGCATCCTTAAGGGTTGAGGGGAAGAGTTTCAGCTTCTGCTCATCTTCAGTATAGTCATAGGTTCGACAAAGGACAACAAACTCAAACAGGAAGGTATCAGGATCTTCGGTAGTCAGTCCATGGAAGTGAGGTAAAGAAGAAGGGCTTATGTTCTTCATTTTCATGCCTCCATTGGTCTCTCGGATGGGGAAGGCACCTTCTATTCTCTCATCTTCTCCCCTATTGTCAGCCATAACTTCAGATGGAATGGTCTCTAACTCTTCTTCTGCTATAGGATCTTCGTATATCTCAGGAGGTTCACCTATAGGTTCTTCTGGATCACTGTCACCAAAGAAGAGAGAAGGGTGACTCAGTGATGTGGTGGGGGTGTTGGGTAAGAATTTGCCTGTTTTATCTCGATTCCTACGAGGCATGAAAAGGAAAGACTTTTGATTGCTTTTGTTTTTTTTTCTAGTACCTGCAAAAACTGAAACAGATTGATCTACAGCTAACTATCTTGTTGAAATGAAAATGCAGAATTGAAATGAAAGCAGGAAAGAACTAATCTACTTTGCTCAAATGAAATTGCAAGAATGGAAATGCTAGTCTACGCTTGCAGAATTTGAAATGCTAATCTACGCTTGCAAAAATGAAATTGCGGAATTGAAATGTTAATCTATGAAAGCAGGAAATGTCTATGCTACTTTTTCAGAAATGGAAATGAAATAAACTACTTAGCAGAAGGAGAGAGTAGGAAAATAGAAGAAAAGCAACAATTACTAATACTCTGACGCTTCCCCGACAATGGCGCCAAAAAGATGGTGGGCTCCAGTATTGTAGCAATAATGCTACAACTCCTGGAGCTTCCTTCTCTAATTTTATCAACCCGGTAGTTCGTAACAAACTTGGTCAGCTGGCACAAGTCCGCTAGGGCTCAAGCCAACTTCTATGAGTTCTCAGAAGAAGCTTTTTAACTGATGAACGAAAGCTATCTCAAAGGAAATTAACCTACTGTAGGAAGGAACTGAAAGCCAACAAGAATCACAAACCCTAGCAAACCCTAATTCTACCAGCTAGTCCTACTGATGCAAAAGGTGGGAATGCAAACTACTGAAAGAGATGCCATTAATTCTAGGAAGGTGAGATGCATGTGTTTAGACTACTTTGATCTAAAGAAAACACATTTTTGTATTTTTGTTCAAGTTGTTGGAATTATTATGTGTGTGCTTCTAACTGGGTCTTGACTGTGCAGGGATAGATCAAGGAGGGAAATGCTTGGAAAATGTCAGGAAGGCTCAGAGAGGGTCTAAGGAATCCCTAACATCCTTTCAGAGAAGTTCACCAAGTCTGTATGCCAAGCAACCGTGTTTATGAGCTTCTACAGGAAGTCTGCAGGGGTTCTACAGGATGTTCAGGATTTCTACAGGAAGTTCAGTAATTCCTACAGGATGTTCTGCAATCGGATTTTTGGGTGATGGATGAGTGGAAGAGGCTGTATGGATGGATAGGGAGGTAGGAGGGGAGCTTGTGATGGCCTATGGATAGAGAGATGAGATGAAGAGGGGGTGTGCAAAGCTGGTTGGTCTAGAGGAGGGTAGAGGGAATGGAAGGCCGAAAAGGTAGAATAACGT
The DNA here is from genome assembly GCA_031772625.1 of Pinus tabuliformis. Taxonomy (NCBI): domain Eukaryota; kingdom Viridiplantae; phylum Streptophyta; class Pinopsida; order Pinales; family Pinaceae; genus Pinus; species Pinus tabuliformis. The sequence goes on from CM062809.1 coordinate 333,478,398, forward strand.
GGGTAATAGAAGAGTTAGGAGGCAAGTGGTCTAACCGGGAGATGAATAGATGGCCTAGGCACAGATTAGAAGGATAAGGGAGTGAGGGAGTAGTATTGCACAATGTAAATGAAACAAATCATCCATGTCTTGCACATAACCGAAATTTCATCAACCTATTCTAACTGTTTTGATAAAACCAAAGAACAACAACGTGATTTTTTTAAGGAAAATCATGCATGGTACTGAAGCAAAGAATCATTCCACAAGATCTGAACGCATGGACACTGCTACAAACGAGAACATTGCATCAAAGCTTGCATGAACATGTAAAACAGTGTTTTTGGTGGGTGGCACGGTCTGCAATTCCAGCCCCTAAAGAGAGGTGAAAGTGAGTGTGCAGTCAACCCTTTTTGGAACTCTGATTAACTCCAATCTCCTTACTCTAATCTAAACTACTGAAGCAACTCTGTTCATAAAACTAACCTACTTAACCACACCAAGAAATTTAACTCAGCAAACTGTGTTTCCAAATGCATGTAAAGGAAAAGAAATACAATGCTGAAAGAAAGGTAACAATACAAAGGAAGGAAGCCTTAGGCTCTCAAGTTGGGCCCCACCCCGAGAGCTATGGCTCCTTTAAGAACTCAGAACTGAACTCAAATCTGCATGCTTTTCATTGAAAGATAATAGTCATAAGTCAAATAACATGCCAAAAATGGCTTACAAAGAGCAAAACAGAGCTATCAGCTCCTAGTTCAGAATATGCAACAAGGTTTCAAAAGTCCCTCTCGAAGGCTACAGCCTCATCATTTATACATTACGAGGGCCAAGCTGGCCTCCTAAATTAGTGGGGTTTGGCTGACCAAACTAAGAGTAATCTGCTGCTTCCTCAAAATCCGTTTGGCTGCCTTCTAGCTCGGTGGTGGTGGCTGTTGGAGCTCGGAGTTGGGGGTGAAGATCATGAGGAAGGCCATTCAATGCTGTGGACAACCTTCCTACAAAATCTCAATCCCATCTTGGCTATCTCCTAGCCCTCATCTACGTGGTTTTGCTCCATTAAATGTCAAAAAATCTGAAATAAACATGTGTTAGCCACCTAGGAATAGTGATTGCCCTCATTCGTACAAATGACATAAATGTACTAAAAAATGATGCATAAGTTATGAAAAATGAAGGGTTGAGCAAGGGTAGTTAGGCCAAATGAGCCCAAAATGTTACCAAATTTGGGGCTCATCATAGGGCTTAGGGTTTGGGGATAGGGGGTGGGATGAGTGTCAATGACAGAGGGAAAGGGGAAGAAAATTAGGGAAATGTAGTGGAGAGGGATGGGATATGGAAAAATTATGCAAGGGATTATAAACAACAAGAATGAAAAAAACCCTACAAAACCCTAGACAGTTTTGCAAGACAACTGTGCAGCAATTTAGGGTTTGAATTTTCACCTTTCAAAACACCATCAAGGAGGACTAAATCTCTTTTTATGGAAAATGTTAGGGTTTACTTACTTGAAGGGATGGTATTTGAAAAATTTGGAGCTTTAGAAAGTCGATTGAATGATTTTTGAACTTGGTTGACTAGTGCGTCGCGCTAAGGAAAAAACTTAAAATTTGCTGTGATTTGTCCTTTCTATCCTCAAACACAATTTTCCTCCTCTTCTTTCTTTCATTTGCACAAAATGATGTCTTCTACACAAATGATCTCTTTATATACAAGTGACTTTAATTTTTCATTTAGAAAACCCACTTTCTAAACTTTGTCTTTCACTTTGTTTTTTTTTTAAACTCTGTTTTGCAGTTTGGCTCTCTTTTTTGTCATTTGATGGACTCATGCTTGGATTTTCTTGTCTCTTTTGCAGGAGCTGGAGTGCTGGAGTTTGGCATGATAACCCAAGGCTGCAGATGATGCTTTATTACATATGAAACATTAAAATTACATAAATTTGTACATGAAAATAGAAAAACTCTGTTTTCACCTCAAAACAAAATTTTGAGGTAAAAATCCTTTATGGAGCAAATCATGAGTAAATTTTATGATTTTATGAACTTATTGAACATCCTCATGTGAATGTTGGCCCGTTATTGAGCTTTTGAAGATCATGGTGGTAAACCCTAGACCTAATGAGACTTGAAAACCCTAAAAAAAATGGCTTTTGCAAATGTAAATCACAAAAATGACTATAAATGACCTTAACTTGTGAAAATAGGCCAGCATGTAAAGACCAAGAGGGAAATTTGATAATGAACCAATTCCATCAGTTGATCCATGACCTAATGGAATGCAACTGATCAGATGAGACACCTAAAATGCATGCAAAAAGAGAATTTGATCACTGATGGAGGAATGAAGATACCGACACTAACAGGACATATAACCCACCCCAAATTAAATTATGATTCTCAGAGCTTCCAAAAGTAACTCGTGGCACTCAAGTGAGGGGACACATTTTTTTTTGAATATGTAAGCCTCTAGAAGGTGTGAGTTGGTGGAGGAAGAGATTCCTCATTCTTTAGGGTTTTTATTTATTTATTTATTTTATTTTTTAAACTACCTGCGAAGTGTCGAGATAGAGTGAATAGTACAATTGTAATATTAGGTGAGGAAGGCGATCAGGTTATGAGAGGCCACACCATTGTACTTGAGTTCATTTTATTTTAATCCAAGTATCCCTGTAACTACTACATGTTTGTTTTAGGCTTGGAAACATTGTGTTTTTTGTGTGCTCTTAAGTGGTGGTTTCCTTACAATGTTAAGAGGCATGAAGGTCGAATCAGATTGCTTCCATAATGTGTCATTGATTTTCTATTGAGGGTTCGAGGTCACAGGACCAAGGGTGAGGAAAAACTCACACTTATCCTAAAGTTATGTCAAAATAGGTGAGAGAACATGGAAGGCAGTTCTGAAATTATGTTAATAGTGGAAAAATGGAGTGTGGAGCCATTCAAAGGAGGGTTCAATGCTGGTAAGGACCCATGTAGTCGACCCTTGGGTTGTAGGAAAATTTGAAGAAAAGCAGGAAGTGAAAGCCAATCTCGACCTCTGACCTCAAGTTGGGACTTGACCCTTGACCTCCGGTAGGACCCACAAGGTCAGTCCCTAGTTTAGTTGGGCTTCTAGGTAGTCAGCATATTCCTTAGTCAAGTGTATTGAAGTAAGGAGTTAGGTCAATCGAAGATACTTTTGAGACCATGTTTGCAAGAGAGTTTGATATGAGCGAAAGTGCAGTTTGGGAGATCCATTGTTGTATATAAGTTAGATCCATGGACCCATAAACCATGGGTTCATGGGATTCGAGAGCCATTAGAGGTCAAAATATGTAGAACTCGAAGTTAGTTTGTGTCAATATTACCCATCTCATTGTGTTTCTTCATGAATGTGCCACATTAAGATTACATGTTAACATAGTTAATTATTGTTATTTTTCTTTATTTTTTATGAATTAGAAAGGATTATTGTTGGTTTTGTTGATGATGGTTTTCCTAGCCTTATTCATGTGGTTCCTATGTAGTAACAATAATATTCTTCGAGGTTGGTACACTTATGAAACTTTAAGAGAAATTTTGGCACACGGTTTTTATTCCTAGGGATGATGACATGGATTTATGGTGCCTAATTCATACCCAAGTCAACTCCATTAGGCTCCATCTCATCATCTACAATTCAAATAGTTCATGCTAGGGAGAATCAGGTGACTAACTTCGGACATGATTTGTGGACAAAATAAGATGAATATGCAAAATTCATGACAAGGTTTTTTTTTGGAAGATCCCCAATTAGGTGATTCACCAGTGGCTTCTCCAAAAAGTTTGTGGATTGGGATATATGTGATTATTTCAAAGGGTTCTTTCTTATTATGGCCATTGATAGGTTATGTCCCAAAAAAAGGAATCAATCAACAACTGACACAAATCCAACTTATTATAAGATGATTTTATGATAAATAAATCAAATGTAATATGATCTTGAGTTATTATACAACCAATATCTCCCAAAAACAAACATAGTCAATATTTTGTAATATATCCATAGTTGTTATAATCTAGATTTGGGGGACATAGTTCCAATTCACCAACTACTCTTTTCTTGTATAAATGTATGGGCAAAGAGCACGTTGAGGCTAGTGTTAGTCTAGGTAGGGATCGGCTCCATAATTCTTGTAACAATGCATCTTATATTTTTATTCCAAAAGTAATGCAATCTCTGCAAGTTTGTGGCTTATCTCTGAATTGTTGAGCTAACTTGTGAGTTGTGATTTACTATCTCTCCGCTAAGGAGGAAGAGCCCTCCTCCTTATCAAGGATCATTGTGTCAATAAAGGTCAGATAGTTAATTTATTTTAATTCACTTGTAGGTTATGGAATTTTACTTCTTGTTATTTCAATTCATCACTATTACAGATTTTTGTTGATATACTGATGTTATTGTTGGTTAAGTTAACTTGCAAAATATTTAATAAAGATTGCTCATGTGAGAACATAGTTATTGGATCAATCCTTACTCGACTTCTGTTGTTACAAAATTAATTTTATTCTGCAAGTGCGATTTTTTTTCCAGCATTGCGTGCAGTGAGTTATCCTTCTACAAGCGAGGGGTTGACAATGTGATTTTTGTGGATTGATTTCCATTCCTACAGGTGTGAAGAGTGACATCATATTTTGGTTTTATTGTGTGTCAGTTCTTGTAGAATAAAGCTTATCATTAGGAACTAGCTAATGCAAGTTAGCAATTGTTTCTTGCATATACTTTGCACATTAACCTTGAAATAAAATACTTAACTTGGTTGGTAATTTATGTCTAAGCGAGTTGATTTGTTTTAGTAAGAAAAATGGTTCGCCCAACATTTTGGTGTCGTTACCAGAGAGATTATTAAGGGAGCAAGATCATAACTGAAATTGTTTCTTTTTATAGATGCATTGTTCATGAGTTTAATAGATGTGTTCTTGGCTCTAAGGTGATGGAGCAATAAGACGAGAGGTAAGAACATGTGCATCACTTCAATAGACTGAAGTGAGATTGGCCTCATAAAGTGTCAAGACACATAGGTTATATTTCCTGCAATTAGGTTTTGTTCCAACAAATTTCATTCAAAGTAGGAATATTTTTTCCCCATGTACTAATCCATGTGTTGAAAAAATATATCAGCTAGTTGAAGAAGCTTATTGAGCAAGGAAGAAATGGTACTTCAAGTTATCTCTCAATGTGGAGTTCGACAGGATCATTAGATTCTTCTGCTCAGATAGATAAATTAGCCAATGGAAAATTCACAAGGGTAGAAGTTGATAATTTGTTTGAAAATTTTAAATTTGATATCATTAGCTCTTTTTCTTCACAATTGGACGTGTTGCAGGAAAAAAAAAGGATACTAAAGTTGAAAAAAGCATTGCCAATATTCTGCTCGAATTATAGGAAGAAGAAATCTCTCAGAGTGTGTCCACTTGACATTGAGTAAATATGTGGCATTTTTGATAAGGATCACTCAACGAAGTTGTAAGCACCCGATACCATATTTACCCCCTTTTACAAGATATTCAAGTAAACATGAGACGAGAGTTATTATGACGTGACTGGACATCCAAGTTCTAGTTATGGAAGTGAGGTTCACTAATCGAAAACTTACTGAAACCTCTCAGGGACATCACATCACCTAGGTGTCAGAGCACAACCCTCGGTGCTCAGACCACAACCCCTAGTGCTCAGACCATGAGTTGGAACTTCTTTTTAATTGAGATCACAACCCAATGCTACACATATGGTTGGAAACTCCAGTGGAACGCACAAGCCTACCTTCATGCAGTTGCAACCGAAATTTCTAAGTTCCATGCATGCAGTCACAAATAAGTGCCACATTTTTAGGGATAACCTACAAGCCACTGCCCAGAACAACCCAAAACTTTCCAAAATAAAGTCTAAGGTGATGATAAGTCAATATGATGAATGCTAAGGCTGTATCTTGCACAAAAAATCCAAACATGTGATAAACGTTTTGTAAAACATATGGTAAACACAATAATCTACAAGTCATGAATATATATTTGTTCAAGTCTCCTTAACTTCATCAAGGAATCATCAAGAAGGCTCAATTCCCTCTCAAACTATCTACAACAGCACTAGTTAGTCCACACATTTCCATATCCATTCAATAACTTATTAAATCATGAATAGGATGCATAACCAACACATATCATTTAACCATGCTTATAACCAAACAAATAGAATGAATCCATGACAAATCAATCATAAAATCAACACAATAACTAGTATATGTGCTCATTGATCACAATAAGGAAATAACTCATATTAACATATGAAAATGTCAACCAAGTCAGGGACTTCCACATACCACCTAACTATATATTGGGCTGAACAAAATATCTCTTTCAGTTAATCACCCTCATGCCATGTTCCAAGCATAAATGTGGGATCATATGTTTCAAACCAAAATAGAACCAACTAGGGCTTCTAGAGGCCAAACTGCCTCAACCCTCAACCACAGTGATTTAACCTAAACTAGTCAAGAAGTAACTAACACTAAACAAGATTAGATGCCTCCAACTTTCTTCACCAAATCCAGAGGAATTTTCCTGTCTCCACCCATATGTCAGTATTTCCAGGAGAAAATCCATATCCACCCTTGACCCTTGGGAATTTTCCTTAGACCACTTCATCAGTATCCAAAGTATATCAACCATTCAAAGTTTAAATCAAATAATTAAATGCATGCACCATGCATTTGAATCTCAACAATGAAATAACACATGAAACCTATTACCTGCAATGTCCTCATGTTGTAGCTGCTTTTCCAAAATTTCCCTTATGCTCCCTTCCTCTCCTTTGCTTGCTTTCTTGTGTCCAAGTGCTTCCTCTCTCTTCTCTTAGAGCTTTATTTTTGAAAGTGATGAAAGCTAGAATTGAAAAAAGTTGAACCAAAAGCTATGAATTGTTTCTATGATGCCATTTAATCATTGATGTCTAGTCTCTTCCTTTCCTTTTTCCTTTTCTCTTTCATTTTCCTCTACATTCTCTCTAATTTCCCTTGCATGCATATTTGTCTCTCTTCATCTCCATTTCTCATATTTTCCTTTATTCCTCATATTAAATTTTCTTTTATTGCCTCTTTTCCTTTACAATTTCCATAGGCATTAATAAGCCACAAGTGATGTCCACTATAGTTTTTCCCCCTCCATTAAGCTTGGAATACGTGTACCATGACCTTGGTTTAATTTATTTACATGTAAAATCAACTCGGGTCTGTTACAAACCCCTCCCCCTTGGGGGAACACCATCCTCGATGTTCTATGACACTTATGATGAATAAACATACTGCTTATGGAGCTTTATAACACAACTCGATGCAGTATTTACAATGACAACCAATGAAAAACATGACAAACATACTATTTATTGGAGCTTTATAACACAACTCGATGTGGTATCTACAATGACATATATATATATATACATATACCAAAACTCATTTGCTTCAACTAGAAAATAAAGAAGGATATAATTCCCGCATTTGATCATCCATCTCCCATGTAGCTTCATTGGATCCAAAGTGTTTCCATTTCACTTTAGCCTGCTCTATTTCTCTATTTCGGAGCATGAGTTGTTTCTACTGTACAATGCATTGTGGCTCTAGCTAGAATTCTCCCTTTGGTTCCACCTAAAATACTGACCAATCAATCACATGATCAATATCCTGCACATATCTATTAAGCAATGAAACATGGAAAACATCATGGACTTTCACTGTTGGTAGTAGTGCATGTCTGTAGGCCACTGGTCCAATCCTCTCCAGGATTTCAAAAGGTCTGTAATATCGAGTTTCTAGCTTGGAACATGTCCTAATCCCCAAGGAGCTCCTGTTGGGCTTGATGGATAAGTACACATGATCCCCAACTTGAAACTCCTTGAATTCTCTATGTTGATTTTCATAACTCTTATTTGTGTCTTGTGTTGCCTTCAAATTCCTTTTAATAACCTACATCTCATGCTCCATCTTAACCAACATATCTGGTCTAATCAACACTCTGTTCACTAGATCACTCCATCTTATAGGAATACTACAACTCTGCCCATAGAGAACCTCAAATGGACTCATATTTAAGGATTCCTGATACCCATTATTATAAGAAAACTCCACTAGTGGAAGATACTCCTATCATTTCCTCTAGTGATCCATGACATACATCCTGAACATGTCCTCAAGAATCTTGTTAAACCTCTCTATTTGTCCATCTGTTCATGGATGATAAGCTATATTGAAGGCTAACTCTTTCCCCAAGCTTGCAAACAACTCCATCTAAATCTTGGAAGCACACTTGGCATCTCTATTTGATATTATCTTTTTGGGAACACCATGCAACCTCACTATCTTCCTGATGAAGATCTGAGCCACTTCACTAGCTAAATTAGTAGACTTCGCTGCAATGAAGTGAGCCACCTTGCTCAACCTATCAACCACAACCATGATGGAAACATGTTGTCACGAGGTCATTGAAAAACATATAATGAAGTCCCTGGAAATGACCTCCCATTTCCATTCTAGAATTAGAATAGGCTGCAATAAACTAGATGGATTCTTGCATTCCACTTTCACCTACTAACAGTCCAAACACCTTGCAACAAACTTAGCCGCCTCTTTCTTCAAGTTCGGCCAATAATATAACTTCTTAACAACTGTCAAAGTATTCTGATATCCCAGGTGCCTTCAATATGGCTTGACATGAAACTCTTTCAAGATAAGCTTCTTCAACTTGCTGTTATACAACACATAAAACCTGCTCCTGAATTTGACTTAGCCATCTGCTGTGAGGTGATACTCCTCATCCCTATCACCTACACCCTGCTGCTACAATCTCTATTTTATTTTTTGATACTCTCATCATGCTTCCCTTCATGTAAGATTTGCTCCTACAAATGTGTCCCATAAGAGATCACAGTTAAAGTATGATTCACTTGCACTCTCCTACTAAGAGCATCTACCACCTGATTCTCCTTGCCCTTGATGTACCTGATATCAAAATCAAACACACTGATAGTATCCAACCATATAGCTTATCTTGCATTTAGATTAGTCAAATAGATACCTTAGTCCATCATGATCAATTATCAGAACAAGCCCCCTGCCAAGGAGAAAATGGCTCCACATCTTCAATGCATGAGTAATAGCTACTGACTTAGGATCATGAGTCACATAGTTCTTCTCGTGCTCATTCAACTTCCTTGAATCCTAGAAAACCACTTCCCCTTCCTACACCAAGACTCCACTAATTCCTTCCTTGCAATCATCTATACAAACCACAAACTCCTTATCAGGATTTGCAATCTTCAAAACTAGAGCATTGGTAAGCGGATGCTTCAACTGATCAAAACTAGTTGCACTTTTCTCAGTCCATTCAAAATTATTCCCTTTCTTATGCAAATATGTGATAGGATAGCCAATTTTTGAGAAGTTCCTGATGAACTACCTATAATAACTTGCTAGCCCCTTAACTTATCTAACCTCATCCACATTCCTCGAAGATGGCCATTCCCTTACAGTCTTAATCTTTTTCGGGTCCACTGTTATCCCTTCCTTGGAAACAACATGTCCCATATAATGAATCTAAGTCTGAAAGAAACTACACTTGTTGAGATTAGCATACAACTGATTCTCTCTCGATAATCTCAACATTGTTTCCAAGTGCTCTACATGCTCCTTCTCATTCTTGGAATATACCAATATATCATCAACAAAGACTATCACAAGCTTATCCAAATAAGGGTGCAACACTTCGTTAATCGAACAGATGAAGGTGGTTGGAGCATTGGTAAGACCAAAAGGAACCACCACGAACTCATAGTGCCCATATTTGGTACAAAATGCAGTCTTGTATATGTCTTCTTCTTTGATGTGCACCTAATGATATCCTCATCTTAGATCAATCTTCGAAAACATTGTAGCTCCCTTGAACTGATAAAACAAATCATCAATCTGTGGCTAAAGATACATATTCTTGATATTCACCTTCACTTTCTTGTAATCGATGTAAAATCTAAGACCAAGTCACCTTTAGATGCTGGTGTGATTTACTTTCTTACAACATAGATTAGAAAATGTCCCTTTACATTCTTGCAAATGTGGTTTGGATTGAAGATGTGGTTTAGATTACTTGGTGACTTGTAAAAGTATATTTATATCATGAATTGTGACAGTTATTTAGTTACTACAACTTCAGACACATACACGATTGTACTAGAATATGTGTTGCATGATAGTTGAGAAGTTCCCTAAAAACCCTAGGTTAACAATTAAATGAACAATTTTTTGGCTGTATATCTAAGTAATTAGAAAAGTAATTAAAAGGCCCATCAAATGATCTGGGTTTGAACAACATCACTTTCTTTCATAGATGGCCATATAGCTCCACAAGATACTTGAGGAGCATGTCTAGGTTCTTTGGACATATACCTAACATTATTGCTAGCTTCTTGAATTCTATGATGTATTGTTGTACACACTGCCCCTATGTCTACTAGAAATATTGCCACTAGATGCATTGGTCCTCTATATAACCAATATGGTAGAATTGAGACTTTATGAAAGTTTTGACACCCCCCCAACTTAGTTACAAGCGGAGCCCCCTCCAACATCAGGGTTTTTATTTTGCTTTCCCATCGATTCATAGCATGGCCATTTTGTTTCAAATGAGGATTTTTTTTCTATTCCTCCTCTATGTGGTTGACACTAAAATAAACCTCTAACTACTGCAACTAGTGATTTAATTTGAAAGTGTTGATATCACCTTAATATTTGTTGATGTCAACCTTTTCTCCATCTTAAATAGGGAATATGAATGGTTCATGACACTCAAACTGGGTTATTCCTTTTTGGGTTCTTTATTAGTTTCCTTCTCTGGTTCTTCCTTCTCCTTTGATTTTCCCTTTGCTCTGAAATATGAGTTGTAATCTTTGTCTTATTTGATTCCAAGATTATTTTCCAAAGATTCCATAAGAAGTTTCATATTACGGTTGATATCTGTGACCTTCTCTTCTAGCCTTGTGAATATCTCTTTTGTTGGATCTTGTGGGCTATTAAAACTAGCTTTGTCATCCTTGGATTGGGTTTTTTGACTTTTTTCTTACCAATATGATCCCCTAAAATTCCCCACAATATACCCAATGAAACCTGTTGTGATACCAATATGTTTTGTAATTTTTTGTGGATAATCCAGTAGATAGTTCACCACAACAACTCCAATAAAAATATATTGAAATTCGAAATCTAAATTTTGAGATTTATTTTTCCTTAGATTTTCTGGATATAATAGATTATTGTTTTCTGCTTATGAACGTGCTATATAAAATGTAGAAAATAGAGAATAAATAAAACAATCACTCAAAAACACAATAACATCAAGATATTAGTTGGGAACCCTTTTGGGGGAAAACCTGGCAGCTAGAAGGTAAGGTTGCTCTGATTTTTCTTTCTCTGAATTGAATTGGTGCAAATACAAAGAAGTAAGACTTATGGCTTGTGAACTAGTATAGAAAAAAAAACCCTCTATTCTTCTCTCTCTCTATCCACTCTCAGCTACTATACTCAAGTATGGAACAAAATTCTGTATAATATAATCGAATTCCTTTACCTCCTAGTGGCTAAGTTTTAACATAGCCCTACAACCAACTAGGGGTTGAATTTGACCATTTAACCCTCAATATGAGTTACAATTCAACCCTTCTAGATTCTTCTTCATAGTGTCCACATGGTTAGCCCTCTTTGCATGAGTAATTAGGGTTAATTTGGATTCCTCTCAAATTATGTTGGTCAATCACAATAGGTTAACTTCTAGGTGGCATAACTTTTGCATCTGAACTCCCATTGATGTGATTCTTGCATTGTTGGAAAGGTCTTTGAGTATAGAAAAATGATAGGGGGTGTGAATCTTAAGCAAAAAAGTTTCACTCCTAAAAAATATCATTAAGGCCTCAAACTAGCATTAGAAGGTTTCTAACACCCAATTCTTCAAATTGGGTTCCACCACCAAAACTACTTTTGTAAGATGATTTCTTTGATTTTTCCACCCCGCAAGCATCAACATTGATGAAAAAAAAATTAATGATCCAATTTGGATCATTATCACTAGTTTATTTCTTAAATTTATAAACATAACTAAAATTTGGAGATGAAAGAATAAAAGAATGAACACACCATCCACGCATATGTCGGGAAACATAAAAACATGAAATTGGAGAAAACTCACTAGAAGGTGATGCCTATGCTTTGTTCTCTTTTCTTCTCTTATGAAATGTGAATACAAAGAAAGTAACACTCACTATGGAGTTGCCTTTGACACTTTGGCCTAAATGGCTATTACAAAATCTACTTCCTCCCATGCTATGCTCACAAATCCTACTCTTAAGCGTTTGCTCGAATATGGAACAAGCACAATGCTAAAAGAGCGGACCCTCTCTCCTCGTAGTGTCCTAGTATTTAACAGAGTCTGATAACCATTTAAGATTAGGGTTTTTATGTGCCTCAACCCTTAATTAATGTTAGGGTTTTAGACATTCTAGAATCTTCTTAAAAATGCGCATGTGACTATCGATACATGAATAATAGGGGTTGGCATGGGAATCAACTCAATCATGGTGGTCAACAAGGTAGGTAAATTTATGGTAGATATAACGCCCATATATAAACTTCGATTGAGGTGTTTTTTGCAATGTTGGAAAAAGATCAATGTGTAGAACAATGTAAAGGGCACAAGGGCTTCACTCAATGAACCTTTGACATATCATGTGAATTCACGACATACTAAACAATACCCTTAGTTTGACTACATATTGGAAAATACTTGTAAAAATCACATTATTTAACCCCGTGCCAATACAAACTCAACACACATTCCCAATTAAAAAAACCCCTACTTTCACTAGATATTGTAGGTATCCATTTTTTCATTAACATCTTTTATACCCCTTTATATTTTTCATTAACTTTGAAATCCATTTTTTATACCTACCAATATAAAAACCGTTTACCCCCTATTATATGTTCAATATATTACGTCATTGTTTCCTTAATATATATCCCTTAATATGAATGCACGTGGTATGGTATTGCTCCCCATTGCAAGCCCCGTGGTAAAAGATTGAGAGCTATGTTGACAAACTTTTGACCTCAAAAATTAATGTTTGATATATCAAAATGGATATAAAGGGTTCCAAATCCCAAATGGCTAAACCAGCACCTACCTCTAAAATGGGCCCTATAAGCCAATGCCTCCAATTATCCTTTTTTATTCTGTGATGAAGATAAGCCCTCCAAATTTTTATATTTTTATTTGAGAGTCTTTAATGTCATTAAATTTTTGTATTGTGAACCATTAAACACCAAACTCAATGTCTTCAAAAAGCCGGAGAATTGACCGTCACCATAGACACGCACATTCATTCTGGTCGGTGACTTATCACCGACAAGTAGCTGTCACAACTCCATAAAAGGACATACAGTACTCTCGTTTGTTTGTGTAACTTACATCAACTCTATAAATGCATACTCTTCTGCGCCTGTGTCAAATATGACAGAATTCGAAAACGCGAGGTGACGTCAAAAGGGTAAACAATGCATAACAAGTTATTAATGTGACCATCACACATTTTTATTTTTTATTTGTAAAATGCCGTATACGCTTTTTTTCTTCCTCTATTTCTATTGGCTATTTTATCTAGCCTAAATACATTTGTTAATGCTTATCAGACACATAAATGAGATCTATATCATTTAATAATTATTAGTGTTGGTTAATGATTATTTAGCATATAAATGAGATCAATATCATTTATTAACTATTATGATAGACTAATGGGTATTAAAAATATCCGTTAATAGTGATTATGATATAATGATGCGCAATCAAATTCCGTGATGATAGTTATAATCCAATGACGAACAATCAAATCTGAGACTAATAAAATAAAATGAAATTCCAACTTTATTTGCTATTAAAAATTAGCACTTCAATATTTACAATTTTTTAAAATAAATAGATCCATATAAAAATAACACAAAAACATATGCCAAATTTAATTATGAGAGACAACACCATACCTTTATCCAAAGATCAAAGATCTGATCATATCGAGCAAAACCTAACCTTTATCCAGAGAAATAGGGAGAAAATAAAATATGCATATGTGTATTTAAATTTCAAAAAGTAATGAATCCATTTCTATCCCATCACACCCATAATTCCATTCGATGATTGAGCGGCCAAGATTATCACGTGTTTAATTGTGACATTCATCGTGCCCATTTGAATTTAATTTAATTTGATTTGAGATACAGCGCAGCAATAAAATGGGCTAAGGTGCCAATAATTCATACTATCGATCGGCACATTCCTCCGAAGGCTCCTCCTGTATGTGCATGTGTTAAGTTTGTGAGCCGCATAGTTTCAGCCGGTTTAGTTATTTGAATTTGTATTTACATTCGATTATTACCCATGCATCGCCGAAGGTGCGTACGCATTTGGTATGTCACTGTGCGTTCAAGTCACATTCAGTAAACAACAAATGTGTGAGCAAAAAGACACCGGGAAATTGGGAATCATTTTTCGTGAGAGGCTCCCAAGAAGCTACATAAGCCGCCTCGTTCATCGCACACAACTTAGGTTATAAAAAAATGGCATATTAAAAAAAAGTTTGGTTCCAGCAGAGTGCTTTATAAAAGGTCGATTAAAAAAGGTTTATAAAAAGTTTTTGCACAACTTTATCTATATCTATTTTTCTTAATAAAATAAAAGGGTTTTAATTGAAAAAAAGTTTAGGGTTTTGTAAAGTTTGTATTTTGTTTTGTTTTGTTTTGTGAAATATGGTGGTGTTTTTTAGGTGAAGATCGCATTTTATGAGGGACGAATATTAAAAATCTTATTTTTTTTCGAGAGCAATATGGAAGATAGCCTCATGGAATTAAGAAAGTAGCTACAAGATAGAGGAAAGACAATAGTCATGGGTCGCATAGCGTGACTCAAGCAGATTAAGAAAATGAATCAAGAAGTAGAGACAAAGATCCTTGTCATATTTAGAGAGGTTTAGGTCGCAACCAAGGAACTGAAAAGTCGAGCAGAAGACATAGAAGAAATCGAGGTTGATTGGAGTAGCATGGATTTGCTACCACCTCCTATGTTCACTGATGCCCTGACTTTGAGTTTTATTCAACAAGCAATCGATGAAACGATTTTGTGTAAGGTAGCAAAAGCTACATCTTCCAAGGAAGCGTGGAAGATCTTGGAGGAAGAATTTGGTACAAGGGGGAGTAACATGCAACAACGGGTTATGCCACAAGCAAAGAAGTTTGTAATAGATGAGCAAGACTCTGTGAGGACAAATTAGGTTGTAGAATCCCACTCAAAAGTAGATGATGGTCATGAGGACTATAAAAGTGAAACCCATTATGCAAACATGCATATGGATGAAGAAGATGCGGCAAAGGTTGCAGAGAGAGAAGTTGAAGCCTCTGCGTATGAAGCAAAGCAAGAGAATATAAATGCTCAAGGACTCCACTATAACATGGATGGTGCAGATAATGGTGAATCCCATTGTGACGAAACATATGTGGATGATGACTACAAAGTGAGATGTGCATTGGTGAATCCAATCACAGTTGATGAATTTGGTGAAGTTGAAATTGTTAATGAGCACATGCATGCTCGGATAACCTACCATAGGGTGGATGAATATTATGTTGATGATATGTGTGGTTTCTTTTTTGAAATAGGGATTGATTGTGGAAATATGGTAAGTGCCATGTTTGATGAATAATTGAAGCTTGAAGTTGTCACTATAGTAGAAAGTTATGAAGCTGTTAGAACTGCTCATGAAGCAGTGCGTGATTTAGCAACAACTAATGATTTCAAAGAACATGAAAATAAAGTGATTCAAGAGTTTTTGATGAGAATATCCACTAAATGCATAATAGTGGAAGATAGTTTCAGTGAAGTTGAAGACGTAGAGAAGGAAGAGGAAGAAGAAGAGAAAGAGGCTCTCGGTGAAGAGCATAACAAATATGTTTTTAACATTTTTTTTGAATATGCAAGTGTTCAAAATAACATGGGAACGAAAGTTGAAAACAAAGTTATTAATAAGTTTGATGCAAAGTTGAAGCTCATTGAAGAATGGATTCAGAAGCGACTTGAACAAATTGATGTAAGTCTTAAAGTAGTACCTAGAATAAAAGAATTAAATGAAATAGTGAACGAGGAAAAAGTAGCATGATTATGATTTTACATGTAAGCCTAATGATGATCTTGAGTGTGCATACTACAGGAAAAAAACAGTAGTACCAGATGATGAAAGTGAAGAGAAAGATATGGAAATGTCTAAACACAAAGAAGAAAACATTGAAACAATTTTTCAACAATGGAGTCAAGAAGAGATAAGATTATGCTATCAAGAAATATAGAAGAAATAAAGTCAGGGATATGGAGCCTACAACAAGAACATGCAACAAAGAATGAAGCAATTTCAAAGATATAGAATCTGGAAAAAAAGAAAATACAAAATTGTAAAAGTTTTGAGTCATTGTAAGCCTAGATGAGACTTAGACTAGCAGGCATGTTTGAGTCATGATTGAGTTAATTTCTACTGTAAGCCTAACATGCACAATAGATTTATGTTGAGTCATTGGGTCGTAATTAAGGGGGAGTGTTGGAAATTGTAATTATTCCCGCATGTAGAAGAGTCCAAACTTAGAGTTTGAATTAACTAGTGTCAAATTTGTGTCTTTCTTACTTCGTCTTTCCAACAGTTCAGTCGATGGAGAGTTCTTTTTGCAACCATGCTGAATATCATAGGATCTCGGTTTTTATTTTAGGCTCATAATATGTAATCATGATTGTAGTTTCTTAATCCTTTGTGGGATTTTTCGAGTTTCCTGCACTATTTCTAGGCTTTGTCAGTTATGTAAATTCTCCTCTGACTTTCTGATTCTCTTTTTCAGGTCTTGTTTCTTTATGCACTTTCTCTTGTTTGAATGGAGCAGGAGATTTCAATGCGTGGGCCATATGGTCTCACTATGTCGACAAAAGGGAAGGAACATATTATGGGCCACGGGTTATTCGGCCTTCTAGCCATCAGAATGAGTTACCCCACTCGTCTTCCTCTGTCTTAACACCTAGAAGGAAATGAGAAGCCTTATCTTTCATTGGGTAATGGCGTTAATATTAGAAAGATTGGAAGGCTCTCTACTCATGCCTTCATGGAAAAGTTCCACTATATATCTCTCTCGAAGAACCAAATTCATAAACAGTTCTTTATCCACTGGAAACCTTTACTGGGATATTGCCCCACCTTTAGCGTCCTCATAAACAACTAGATTCACTTCCACTTCTTAGATGAAGAAGATCTTCTAACCATCTTACCTCATTCCTGGGTTATTGACAAAGGCTTTTTATGGTTACAGAGATGGCAGTTAGGCTTCAACCCTCTTACAACCAAGATGAATGCTCATTACCTATGGGTTAAACTAGTCAGCTTCCCTTTGGAGTTATGGACAAAGCTTATCATTATGAAGGCGCAAAACATCATAGGGAGGTTTTTTTTTTATTGAAGAGATGTCCCTGGTAGCCTTTGAAAAACTTATCCTATGGGTTTTAGTCTAGATGGACCTTCATAAAGGCTTACCTGCTAAAATGGAAATAATTTTGGGTGATGTCTCATTCACTCAGAAGCTGGATTACTAGAAAGCTCCATTTCGTCGTTCTATTTGCCACCAAACCGATCAGCTCAAAGGAACCTGTACTTTTTGGTGTTCGAAGGACTCAAATAAGCCTTCTCGCAAGTGCATCAATATTAAAATTGATGTTCTATTAGGAGGAGGCATTGTTAAACACATGCAAGCGGGCTTATGGACGAACTCCCTTTTGGCAAAATTAGTGAGGAGAAAATCTCCCATAAGACCGATCAACCATGTTATGAGGATTTTGTTGTAAATGGGTCCCTAGAAGGGGAACTTACAGGGGTGAATGTGGGAGGAAAAGAGGCTCCTCCAATTCAGAAAAGATGCAAAAATCTCATGGAACCCTTTTTGCCTCTGTATCCGACACTTCGGGGAGCTCTCCCTTGCAAAGTGGGGATGATTCGACTCTGTTGGATGTAATATAAGGCAATCTTTTGCAGAATTTATCCTTAGAGGATATCCAATTATTGGATAGCTTTTCTCATCATAATCTAAATCCACCCTCGTCTCCTGGTCCTGTTGTCAAACTATTGCCACCCTCACATCATCCTATGGAGGAAGATAAGTCCAATATCCCTTTTGCCTCTTCTAATCCTAACATACCTGCCACTGATGCCTCTTCTTTTCATTGGAAAAATCCTAACCTGCACTTAGCTAGTATTGCTAACTCTCATCTTTTTATCTCTGATCTCTTATCCAGTCATTTTTCCTTCAAATACATTCCTTCTCTTTCGCAGCAAGAAAACCCCAGTCTCTCTCCCCCTTCCTTCTTGACCTATGTAACCTACTTGGAATAATGGAAGGACAAGTACGAATGGGTTGCAAAGCGTCTTGATATATTCTTGAGCACTGATTCTTTACTCTCAAAATTCAGAAAATACAGGTCCTGGATAGTTCAAGAATCCATTTTAGATCACTACCCTGTATTTCTACAATTAGACTTCCAAAAATCCTTTTCAAAGTACCCTTTAAAGTTTAATATGTCATGCCTTAAGGAAAAATCCTTCATTTCTCTAATTCATGAGTGTTGGGGTAAAATCAAGGTAAATCCTTCTTCGACTTCGGCTATGGAGGCTTAGGCTTCTAAGATGCAATTTAAAAAAATTATGTCAGAGCTTGGGCTCGAAATTATGTGGGTGGTCAATGTAAATAATTAGAATCTATTGAGGTTGAACTAAGCTCTTATCAAAACTCATTCATTCATTCATGGTTTCTTGATGAAATAAAGAAAACAAAATTCATATTTTATGAAAAAAAATCTAGCCTTCTAAAACTGGAGGAGGAATGTTGGTGACTCGAAAGAAAGGATATCTGGATAGAGAAGGGTGGTCATAATACTATGTTTTTCTGTAGATTTTCCTATTACAGGGAGAATAAGACTGCTATATGGGATATCTCAGATGCCGAAGGAAAATCTTATTCCTCTCAATAGGACTCGAAGAAGCTAACAAGGAACCACTTTGCTGATTTCTCAGAGACTCTGGAGATTGCAATATCTAAGAAAAACTCAGGGTCATTAAAAAATTTCCTAGGATTTTCTTGGAAGAAGAAAGTTCCGATTTGGGAAAGACACTTAATTTATAGGAAATGAAAGAGGTTTTGAATTATTTTTCAAAGGACAAAATTCTAGGGCCTAACAATTAGACAATTAAGTTCTATTTTTCCTTCTTTGATCTATTGGGTGAAAACATTCTCAGGGTTGTGGAGGAGGCCAGAGTGACCGAAAATGTGTTTGGAGCCATAAGCTCTACTTCTCTATCTTTGATTCCAAAAATTTGAAAGCCTTAGACCTATAATTATTTCAAACCGATATCTTTATGCAATTTAATCTAAAAGGTGATTGCATAGGTATTGGCATTAAGGATGAAAGGTGTATTGTCAAAATCACTCTTTAGGGAGAAATTTGGGTTCCTTGACGGAAGATCAATTCATGAATCTATTGGATCAACCAAAGAAGTGTTGCACTCTATTAAGACAAGGAATCACTACTCTATCATCTGAAATGTGGACCTTGTCAAAGCTTACGACATAGTTAATTGGTCTTTCATGCGGCTCCTTCTCCTTCATATTGGTATCGACCATTTAACAACAAATTGGTTAATGGGTTGTACCTCGTCGTCAAATTTTATAGTTCTTATAAATGGATCCCCATTTTCCTTTTTCCCTTTGTTGTCATTTTGTATTTTTGAGGTTGAGGGAGTAAACACATAGGACAACATCAAAACCACTTTGGAAGCTGAGATCTAGCCCTGCCAGCTTCAAAGAGGGATCTCTCTCTTTAATTTAGCTTTGTTTTATATGAATTTTAGGCTAGTTATGAATGTACTTGTTTGTTTTGTTTTGATTGGTTTGGTTGATTTAAGTGTTATAATTCCATTGGGCTATGGAGTCTATAAATTAAACTAGATTCTGTATCAATTTTTCGAGGAGTTCTCACAGGGCAAGCTAGGTTGAACTATTTAGATCGTTTTAGAAATTAAATGGATGGTGAAATAGTAGAAGTTTAAGGTTTGGTTGAAATAAAGGAGAAAGTAATAATTCCTTGATTTGACTTCAGTGGAAAACGTTAAAATTACCAACAGCCAAAATAGGGTGTTTTAAGTAACAAATCCTATTTATCACAATTTCTGTTAAGTAATTGAGATTTTCAGAATAACTGAGAAAGAAAAACAGTGTTTAAACGAATAAATAGAAGAGACACATCACCATTTGGTACACCATGTGAATCTTGTGAAAGGTCCTTGTATTATTGATGCTCTAGTAATAGGAAAAATACAATATTCAGAAGAAATTACATTTGGAAATCAACCCTTAATACTTCAAACAGCGAAGTATTCATACTGAAAATTATAAAATCCTTTACAAAATCGTTGTCAAACCTACAATTTATTATTAGCCTAATTACAAACAATATGGTCTAATCTTGGCAGACAAATAGGCCACATAGACAACAGAAAAGAAAGGTGGCCACGTTTTGATGGTTTCGGTTGCTGAGTCAACCCGAAATTGTGCTGCGTTGTTGAACTAACTGTCGTGTTGGCTGTTGCGCTGGCAATTGTTTTACTGCTTCTGAATTACCCCTTCAATCCAGTAAATCAACCAGTTCTTCCCATCTCTTTTCATCTGGTATTGTCAATTTTGTTACCTTGTGGTAATTTCATCTACCTTTGTGTATTTGGAAAAAGTTGGCTTAATAATAAAAATGTGTTTTACCTCATTATGTATGTAGAAATCATTTGACATGGTTTCCAAAAATGCCTTTGTTGTCATATTGCCCGTAATCCCACTGAACTTAATTCGGCTTCTAGCCATTTCTTTCATTTTCAGGACATAGTCTTCCTGAGTGGTTAATTTCTCATTTATTAAATAAATGTTGGGAAATCCCTTTTAGATCAATGCTTCAATCCTGTTAGTGAACCTCTTTACTTGCAGCTCCAAGGTTTCACACCTTTCTTCCAACTGATCAATAAGATTCATCTTTGTCAAGAATTTCTTGACTTCCAAAATAGTAGCAGTCGTGTCACTTATTCCTACTTCCTCAAGTTCATATTTGGACTTAGAATTCAGGAACCTAATAATGTTGGAAGCTTTTGTGGGAATTTCTCCAAGATTCTCACTTCCCTTCTCCATTTTTAGCTGAGATTGAACATTGGCAAATGAAACCTAAAATTTAGATAGTGACATAGCAGTGTTAGTCAAAGTGGAGGATAAAATTTCACCAATTTTCTTGTGCATCTCCATTTTATCAACGGGAAATATGTCTTTAGTGTTGAATTCAAAAGTAGTGCTCTTGTAGTCTGCTGCTAATTTTGGCTGTGGAATTTGGGCCTCAAGAAAGGCCATTTGCATTTTTCCATGCTATGTGTCAAAGACTGAAAAGAACTTACTCTATGAGCTGGAGGTCTATTTCCAGAATTGATTATAGGTACTATTTTTTAGAATCTCATTTTTGAGCTTAATCTCCCTATACCTATCAAAAACTGTCTTCTCCTTTTCTGTTTGGACATTCTTTGACTCTAGCTCAGTTTCCTTATGACCCTGTGAAGATGAAGGTCCAGTAGGAGACGTTGTTAATTTGTTGGTTGCAGGTGGTGAATATGTGATTATGATAGTAGCCTACTCCTTAGTCTCTTTGTCCAACTCTACTTTAGGAGTCAACTTTGTCCTCTTCCTGTAGCTGATACTGAACTTTTTGGCTTCACTCCTAGTTGTTGATGAAGATCCTTCCTCCCACTGTCTTTTGCTTGATTTTTCTTGAGGAGTGGGAGTCTGCAAACTGGAGGTGGAGAAGAGTTATTCTTCGGCTTCCTATAAAGTGTTTTCTATCCATTCTAGTTGATTGGCATATTTCTCTATTTCAGGTCTAGAAGTATGGATGTAAGGAGTATTTTTATTCTCTACTCTGAGCTTTGAAATGATGCCACAAGGGTCATAAGACCATGTAAAGCTCAGACTGAACTTCATTTCTTTAAGTATCCTATCTGCTTCTTCACCTATTGTTCTTGTGTTACATACAAATGGACCCACTTGTGTCTTTATTCTGAACTGCGATTTCTTCTTGGCCACTACAAAGTGGATGTCAACCGAATTGAGCATCTGCCTAATATACTCCAGGGAAAAAATCCTCATGGGGAGGTATTTAGGGAGTTTTTATGGTGCCAATTCACAACCATACACCCTTATTTCTGTGTAATTTTGGTATAAATACCAATCTCCAGTTTTTGCTTGATCTGTCAGGTGCGTAATTCTCTTGATTTCTTCACTTATCCTGGGCTGAATTGCATTATTAAGGATGTTCATGGCTGGATGAACGAAATCCTCAATGAAATATTTATAAAGAAACTCTTATTGTTCTTTCATGACCAAGGATGTCCAAAAGATCACCAATTGCTGGTTTTCTGCATCATCAAGCTTCTGCAATGCAAAATTGAATTTGTCTGCCTAATAGTAGAGGACCATATAAATCAAAATGGAGGTGTAATTGAACACCTGTTCAGTGGAAAACTTTATGAATTGTTCATAAATACTATCAGCCAAGAATTGACTGAAATTGAAAACCAAGGAAGGCTTGTTGTCTATGGAAAATATAGAGAGAAATCCTAAAATGGGCTCATCTACCCACTAATTAGAATAATAGGAAATCATGGATATAATTTGTTTGGCCTGATCAGGGAAGATGGTCGAAGGATATGGAGGATTATTTTTAGGCAATTGGGCATTCTCAGGTAAGAAGATATAAAAGATTCTAGCTCTGGTGGCGAAATCCAGCCTTTGATAAAGTTGGTAGAGGGTTTATAGGGAGAAAGAAGCAATATTTTCCACAGTGGGAGGCAACATCATTTGGTCAATGGACTGAGCAGTAATCGTAAAGACAATGTCACCTTCTGGTAAACTTTGGGGCTTGGAATCTCAAGGGGGAAATGTAATGGGGAAGATTGGACTCCTAGAGCCCAATTTCATCGGTTTTATTTGCATGTTTATCTTCTAACCAACAATATAATGCAAGAAAATCACAGTCACATTGGGCTTCATTAATCCTGTAATCCTTATCGGCTGAAGGTATATGATCTAAATCTACAGAAGGGGGAATTAAAGGATTAAAAAGCTTATATTGAGTCTTAGTCTTCAGAGGCATGACTGTAAAAATATGAGAACAAGAGGAAACTTACAGAAAATCTTACCAGGAAAGTGTTTGAGTAACAAACTGTCAGGTAAAAGAAACAAGGAACTGTCAGGTTGTTGTCGTGGTCTAGTTGCGGAATAGCTCTGAGAGTGATCGTTGTGCAAAATTGTCAATAATAGAAGACAAATAGTAAAAAGAAATAAAGTGATAGGATGATCAGTAAAGAAAGGATACTGATGGGTTCAGAATGTTTTAAATGCCAGGAAGGTTCCGTTGAAAATGGCGCGGGACCGTTAGTTTTTCGAACGGTTATTTTCTGGGAGGGCATTTAATAGGACAACAGTTATGCAACATGGCAAGAGGAGAGTGGTGGAGGAGTCGTGGTGGGGTGCGGTAGAGTGGGCGAGGGAAAGGTGGTTTTAGTAGGGGGTAGCAGGCGTATGTGGTTTTGGTGGGGGGGTGCGTAATTGCAAGAGGGCGACATGTAAGGGATGGGGTATGACAGGAGAAACAACTTTTTGGACCCCGCTCCCCCCCCGGGTGGTAAAGGCAGGATGGAGAGGGGGGAGGCGAAGGATGATGAGGGTCGTGGATGAGGAGCGGGAGTGGATCCCGAAGCTTCAAAACTGCTGTGCTTTAACCATAATACGATAAAGAAAATTTGTCTATATGTGCTTTTTATAATTTACCTCCTAACTTAGGATAAGAGGAAGTAATCAAACATATGAAAATATTTTATCCATGGCACATATTTTTGGCCCTTTCACCATATCCTTAAAACTTAGGATAAAAATTACATATGCAAATATTTACAAATCATCTAATCTACCTACCCTTAGCTAAACTAGAATTTTTTATTCTTCAAAAGGGTGCATTTAGACTAGCAGGCCCACTTTATTTTCTTTTATACATAATGAAAAACTATCTAACCTATCCCTTATTTCTTCTATTGATCTAGATTAAACAGTTGAATCAATTTCATTTTCTACATAACTATTGATTTACTCAAATTGAATTGTTGGGTAAGTCTTTATTCTCTAACCTATTTTTTTTCAGAAATTCAAAGGAGTTTAATGATGATTACATGGTATGATTAAAATACAAGCTAGTGGTTGTGGCATTTAGACTTGCAACACTTTCAGTATTTTTTTCTTTTTTCTTTCTTGTGGTGGGGTTCAATCTTTTCTTCTTTTTCAATATTTTTGTTTCTCTCTTTTTCTTATTTAGACCCTCTTTTCTTTTTTTATTCTATTTTTTCTTTTCTTTGGAAATCATTGGAAGATTTACAAGTATTTACAAAATAAGTTTCCCGAGATACAATACTCAATTACCTTGAGATCCTATAAATTATAGGACCTTAACAATGGCTCCAGCTAGGGATGGAACTCTCCCTATGAGGTGCCAAGAACATTTGATTAGTAGCCTTGAGTGTTCTATTTCAACAACATCCACCTTTGATTTCTTTGTTGTAGTACTTATGGTAACATATCAATGGAAGCTTAGGGCCTTCTCTGTGGGCTTCAACTTCTGTTAATAGGTCACCCAATCCAAATAATAAAGACAATGATATTTACAATGATAAATGCTAGAAAAACTTCTATTGCTTAGAGAAATAGTGTTTGAGCATCCTACCATTGACAGGTCCACTAGGTAATTATGTCCCATCTAAATTTCTGAGAAAAAATGCATTATGCCCTCTGAAAGCATAAATGACATAAGGTCCCATCCATAAATTGTCAAATTTTCCATGCTTCCCTTTGTCTTCTCTTCTGGAATCCCACTTTAAAACTTTATCATCCAAGGTGAAATCATCTGCTTTTGTTCTTCTGTCAAAAACCTTCTTGATATTCTCATGGATGCCTTCATCCTTATTATAAATTTCTTCCCTGGATTGCTACAATTGGATTGTTTGATCAATTCTCCTTTGAATGTCATTTGGTTCAACCTGCAATTCCTGAATTAACTTCATGACTGGAACTCCCATAGAGGATGGAAAAACAACATCCATTCCATAAACCAATTAGTATTGTGACATGCCAATTGATTTCTTTGTGGTGAGCCTATCAGCCCAAAGTGCATTTATCAGCTTATTGTACCATGACTTTTTGTTCTCTAGTAACAACTTCTTAATAATATTTACTAGACTCTTATTTGAAGATTCATCCAACCCATTACCCTGTGGGTAATAAGTAGTTGAATGTCCCAAAGTGATATGGTATTTGTTGAAAAAATCTATCATTTTATTAGATCTAAAAGCTGCAACATTGTCTGTAATAAGCTTATTTGGACAACCAAATCTAGACAAGATATTGGTTTCTAAGAATTTGATGATAAAAGTATCTGTGTCTAGTCTAGAAGGAGTGGCCTCAATCCATTTGGTGAAGTAGTCAGTAGCGTTTAAGATCCATTTATATTGAGTAGAGGGTGGTGGATGGATTTCTCCAATGAAATCCAATCCCCACTATTGGAAAGGGCTTTCAACAGATATGGGCTTCAAAGGTAGAGGCAAAATCTTTCTTTTTCCCTCAAAGATTTGAAATTTGTGGCAATAGGTTACCTTCTTATGAACATCTGGGAAAACTCTAGGCCAGTAAAAATCAGCTCTTGGGATCTTATTAGCAGTGTTTTTCTAGTACAAATGGCCACAACAATCACCTTCATGGAATTCCTGCATTGTTCTTTCTGCATCATCTCTCAATAGACACTTTAGTAGAATACCACCAACATCTTTCCAATATAAAACATTTTCTATGATGCAAAATTTAATTGTTTTTAGGCTCAAAAATATAGCCTTTGTTTTTTTTATACCAAGAGGAGCATTTAAATTAAATAAAAAATAAATAAGGTCTGCATACGAGGGTGAGGTCATGAAAGCCTCATCTAGTTGTGGATTCACATGTTCCTCTTGATCATCCAATTCAGCTACAAAGTTGATATCTAAAGCATTAAAATTAGATTCAGTCATCAATTTGGCTAATCCTTGTCCTTTGATAAGATTGGTTGGATTGATTTCCATGTCATACTCAAGGATGATGGCAATCCATTTGCCTCTTTTGCCATCTGGTCCATTCTGTGTCAAAATATCTTTAACTACAACATTTGATACATAAGAAATTATGTGAGAATGAAGGATATATACTCTGAAATATTTAATTGCTTTTATCAATGTGAAATCCTGTTTCCATTATATTATACTTGAGTGCATCATCCCTTAAAGCCTTTCTAAATAAAGCAATGGGCTGTTCAAATCCTTCATCATTTTTTTGCAAAAGGACCGCTGCAACACTATGTTCAGAAGCAAATGAAAAAATTATAAAGTCCTTAGTAAAATCTGGATTGATAAGGACTGGTGCCTTTGTTAATGCTTGTTTTACTTGGTCAAATTATTGCCTAGCTTCAATGCTCCATTTGATTTCAGAATCTTGTTTTAGCATGTTTGTGATGTTTCTGAGAAGTTCTGCGAGGTTAGGGATAAATATTCTCAGTAAGTTTATTCTACTAATAAATGATTAAAGTTACTTAATGTTTCTGGGATGATTGATTTTCAGAATAGCTTCAATGCTTTTAGGATCAATTTTAATACCTTCCTTAGATATGATATGACGAAGAAGTTCTCCCTCTTCAAGGCCAAACACTATTTTCTTAGGATTTAGTGAAATCCCAAACCTTCTGCATTTCTCAAATACTCTTCTCAGATCTAATAAATGTTCTTCATTAGTTTTAGAATATACAATGATGTCATCTAGATAGATCACAATAAATATGCCAATTTCATAAGCAAAAGCATATCCATTGCTCTTTGAAATGTGGCTCCAACATTCATTAATCCAAAAGGAATCTTCACATACATGAAGGTACCCCATTAAGTAGTAAAGGTTGTTTTATCTTGGATCTTTGGATGGACTAAGACTTGATTATAACCTGAGAAACCATCTAATAAATAAATCCTAGAAGATCCAACTACCTTTTGCAGAATATGATCCATTTTAGGTAGAGGATAGTTTTCCTTTAGGGAAACTTTGTTGAAGTTTCTAAAATCTATGCACAATCTGATTTCACATGTTTTCTTCCTAGTTTGCACAATATTGGAAACCCATTTAGAGTACCTAAGAGGAACTATGATTTTAGAGTCATACATTTGTTTGATTTCCTTCTCAATTAAAGGCATCAAAACAGGATTTATTCTACGAAGTTTTTTTTAAATGGTTTTTGATCTTCCTTAATTGGAATTTTATGTTGTATAATTTATGTATCATATGTTTTAAGATATTCATAGCTCCAAGCAAAGACATCGCTAATTTCCTTGAATAAAGCAATGTACTTTTGTTTTTCAGCATCTGGGATTGATTTAGATAGTTTTATGATTTTGGGGTATTTTTCAGCACCTAAATAACATTCTTCAATTTTTGTTCTCGTGGGCTCAATCTTAGGCTTTTTAGCCACATCGTTGAAATCAAATAATTATTCTAATGGAACTAGAACTCTAGGTAAAACATTATCTTTAAGTTGGAGTGTTTCAAATTCTTCTTTTTCGGGGTCTATCTCAAGCAATTCTAATTTATTTACAACTTTATCTATGGGTGTATTTACATCTAAATTATCTAATTGCCTTTCTAGATTAGAATGTACAACTATTTGATTATCTACTTCAGATGCCAAATCAATACTATCATCATGAAATTCATCTTTTGATTACAGAAAACGTTCAATCTGTTTATCATTTCCAAACACCTGCCAATACCTCATGTTATCTGGTACAGCTGGTCGATGTTTCACCTCCAGTCAATATTCTTAATTAGGATAAGGCATTTTTCAGGAATTGGCTAAAAAAGCTAGATTATTTGGAATGATATTTTGTTTTCTAGGAATTGCAGAAAGGTCATATTCAAGAAAAGTTTCTAGAAAGTCAAGCACAAGAATTCTGTATGCTCTCATCCTAGGATGTTTAGTTGAATATTCTCCTTCAATTTGTTTTATAATTAATTCAGCATCCCCTTGAATGGAGATTCTTTTGGCACCTAATTTTTTCAACAACTGCAATCCTAATATAAGGGCTTCGTACTTTGCTATGTTATTGGTACATTGGAAATTAAGCTTGTATGAATGACATTCAACATGATTGCTTCTTGTGTTAACCACCCAAATTCCTGCTCCAGAACCATCTTTTCTACAAGAGCCATCAAAACTCATGTTCCAAAGAGGTTCAGGAGGAGTATTGAGTTCTGTTATTTGTGTTTGTTTTAGAAAATTTAGTTTCAGCATTGATCACTTGAGTGTTGATATCTCCATCATTGTAAAGAATGAAAGAATCCAAATCCGAGTGAAGAGAATAAAGAGGATAATTGTAAGGTTTCTCTTGACTACTCACTATAAATTTCATCAAGGTTTCCCTATATAATCTTCTTTGCTACCCAAAAAATTGGTATGGTGGCAAAGGCCATATCCATCTGTATGGTTCCTTGTAATTTTTCTCCCCATGAGCGAGACAACATCATGCCATTTTTCTCCCCATGAGCGGGACAACATCATGCCATACTTAAGGGGAATATCTGCAACCACTATGTCCATTACAAGACTTTTGGATAGGATTTATGCTAAATGAACACACAGGTCTTTGATGAGACCTAGACATCTTACTTTACCGGAATGAAAGGAGTATAAGTCTTTATAAGGCTTGGTAATGTCAAGTCCTAATTTCTCCATAACAACTTTAGGAATTAAGTTGTCGGAAGATCCTGAATTGAGCATGGAATTATTGAGGATTTTATCAAGAATATTTAGGCTAACATAGAATGGAGGAACACCCCCTTCATGTGGTTTTCCCTCAACTTCTGGTCCAAATAATAGTTCAGGCTGGTCATCATTTAGATTTACAGAGTCTGTGTTTTCCCCTATGTTTAGAGCTTTCATTACTTGGGGTTTGTACATTTTTTTGTTCATTAACTCTGTGAGAGGAATAGGGATTTTCAATTTTTCTAATTCATTCTCAATGTTGAACGATGTTTGAATCTTAATCAAGTTGGGAAGTTTAGATTGATCTGTGATTTGTTTTGTTATAGGCTCTTTTTGCTGACTGGTGGTCGGGACATCTGTTTGAGTAGTTTTATAAACACTATCAACTATCTTCTTGACAATAATTTCTACTTTCTCCTTACTAGAATTATCCACAGTTTTCTTAGGAAGACTGCCTGTGGTTTTCCTAGGATCAATTTCAGATGATTTTTTAGCAGGATTATTAGAGCTTTTGGTGTTGAGAGTGTCTAAATTCTTTTTTCTCCTAACGTTATACTGCCTATGGACCTCCATGATAGAATTTTCAAAACCTTGTTTATATTCGACTGATTCTTCAGAATCTGGTTCGGTTAGAGCTAGGAGAAAAAGTTCTTGCTCCTCTCGAGTGAGCAAAATTATTTCATCATCGTTTATTCCCATCAGATCTATTTGATTTTCCTCAAAATATTCAATAATATTTCCCTCGTCATCAGCGTAATTTTCCTTAAATGGAGGCCAAACCTGCTAGTCTGGCCCCTTTTGTTCTCTTTGTTTGATTTGGAGAACATTCCTTCTAAAGTTTTGGTTTCTATTTTGAGGAGCATTTTGGTTTTCTCTTACTTGAGTTTGGTCAATTACTCTTTGCATCATCTGATTCACTACTCTCACTAGGTTATCAATTTTATGATCAACAACAGAAGTGGAAGGCTCTTCTTTTATGGTAACCTTGCGTTCAGATTTTAATTTGGCCTTCTTGGCTAAGATGTTAGCTTCAACTTTAATAGCATTAGCTTGCATTTCTTCCAAAGTTTCCGAGTCTCTCTCTCTAAGTTGATATTCCATGTCTACATCAAAACCATCAGGAAAATCAATTAAATCTAGGCTAGGGGAGGGCTTGATGTCTTGTGGAATGGCATTGTAAATAGTATTAAACCGTTCACAGTATTCTTCCACACTTTCATTTCGTTTTCTTTTCAGTCTTTTATATTCATTTAGGAGTTGAAGTGGATTTTTCTTGATCTCCCATCTAGCTAAGAAATTTTGATGGAATGCATCAAGGTTAGCTATACTTCTTGCAGGTAAACTCCTAAACCATTTCTTGACATCACCTACTAAAATTTGAGCAAATAATCTCATTTTTACATCAACTTCATCTACTTCTTGAAATTCAAACACATAATTCATTCTATCCACACGCTGCTGAGCAATAAGAGAACTAGTTTTATCAAAGGTCACAATTTTAGATTGGTAATCTCTAGGAATAGCATTTAGATGGCCTAGTAACACCAAAGGTGGATACCTACCTACCATAACTGGTCTGGAAGATGGACTGGAAGATAGACCTGATGTAGGTGTAGCTGTGATAACTACAGGGATAGTAGGAATAACAATTTGAGATATCATAGGTGAGGAAGTTGAGACTATGAAATGAGTAGGAATGGGAGGTTGTAGATGAACAAACTGGGAAGATCGAGAAGACAAAGAGGCTGCTGCAACTATTAAAGCAAGAAATTCAACAGATTGTTTAATATAAGCTTCTTCAATAACTTGTTCCAAAAATGAAACCAAACCTTGTAATTTGTCAAATTTCTATAGGGATTCAAGATCAGGATCTGTTTCAAGAAGCTGGGTTTGGGGTATGTATGGTTGCAGTAGGGCTTTATCAATCGCAGTCTGATCTACAAAAGCCTTAGATTTTGATCTAAACAAACTATGCTCGAAAGGCAAAATCAAACTCTATATCTTGAATAGTTTCAAATTTCTCTGGAAGAGAGTTAGACCTTGACAAAGGACTATTCTCAAGAATATAATTGAATCTAGATAAAGGACTATTACTACCTTGACTCTCTGCAAGACTTCTCTTTCTCACCAATTTTTATGGGTTATCTACAAATTCAGTAGGGTTGGGATTAGGGTGAGCTCTAGTGAAAATTATTTTCGGAGCCAAGTCTATTAAAAATCATCACATAAATAAAATCAAAATCAATGACGCACTAAAATATATACAAAATAACAACCTCAGATCATGTATTTCATGATGATATATAAGTTTTGATTTATAGAAATATTGACTAGATACCAGGGAATAATGATATTTTAATTTAAAGATTTTTCCTTCCCTAGTATGGTCACCACTATGTTGTCATTCTATATTTTTGAGGTCGAGGGAGTAAACACATAGGACAACATCAAAACCACTTTGGAGGCTGGGATCTAGCCCTTCCAGCTTCAGAGAGGGATCTCTCTATTTAATTTAGATTTGTTTTATATGAATTTTAGGCTATTTATGAATGTATTTGTTTGTTTTAATTTGATTGGTTTAGTTGATTTAAGTGTTATAATTCCATTGGGCTATGGAGTCTATAAATTAAACTGGATTTTGCATCAATTTTTAGAGGAGTTCTCACAGGGCAAGCTAGGTTGCACTATTTGGATCTTTTCAGAAATTAAATGGATGGTGAAATAGCAGAAGTGTAAGGTTCAGTAGAAATCAAGGAGCAATTAAGAATTCCTTGATTTGACTTCAGTGGAAAATATTAAAATTACCAATAGCCAAAATAGGGTGCTCTAAGTAAAAAATCCTATTTATCATAGTTTTTGTTAAGTAATTGAGATTTTCAGAATAACTGATAAAGAAAAACAATGTTTAAATGAATAAACAGAAGAGACACATCACCATTTGCTACACCACATGAATCCTGCGAAAGGTCCTTATATTATTGATGATCCAGTACTAGGAAAAATACAATATGTAGAAGAAATTACATTCGGAAATCAACCCTTAATACTTCAAACAGTGAAGTATTTATACTAAAAATTATAAAAATCCTTTACAAAATCATTGGCAAACTAAAATTGTATTATTAGCCTAATTACAAACAATATGATCTAATCCTGGCAGAAAAATAGGCCACGTATCTAGCTGGAAAGAAAGGTGTTCCTATTTTCATGGTTTCAGTTGTTGAGTCAACCCAAAACTGTGTTGCGTTGCTGAACTAACTGTCGTGTTGGCTGCTACGTTGGCAATTGTTTACTGCTTCTGAATTACCCCTTCAATCCAGTAAATCGACCAGTTCTTCCCATCTCTTTTCATCTAGTATTATCAATTTTGTTACCCTGCGGTAAATTTCATCTACCTCTGTGTATTTGGAAAAAGTTGGCATAATAGTAAAAATGTGTTTTACCTCATTCTGTACATAGAAATCATTTGACATGGTTTCCAAAAATGCCTTTTCTGTCATACTTCCCTTAATCCCACTGAACTTGATGATTATTCTAACCATTTCTTTCATTTTCAGGATATATTCTCCCTGAGTGATTAATTTTTCATTTATTACATAAATGTTGGGTAGTCCCTTTTGGATCAATGCTTCAATCCTGTTAATGAACCTGTTTACTTGCAACTCCAAGGTTTCACATCTTTCTTCCAACTGATCAATAAGATTCCTCTTTGTCAAGACTTTCCTGACTTCCAAAATAGTAGCAGTCCTGTCACTAATTCCTACTTCCTCAAGTTCATATTTGGAATTAGAATTCAAGAACCTAATAATGTTGGAGGCTTCCGTGGGCATTTCTCCGAGCTTCTCCCTTCCTTGCACAATAGTTTTTGTATTCTTTTCTATCGGCTCCTTCTGCTCAAAGATGATTTGGATAGAAGGCCAAATCTCATTCATAGAGTCTAGTATATTCATCCAAATGGTTTCATTGGCTTGGGCCAAGGTCTAACCAATTCAAGTGTCTCTCTCTACCTTCTGCAAATTCTCCAACAGTCTCGGGATTTCTGCATTTCATAAACCTGAGTAGCTTTAGCTTTGGCCTTTTGCACTTCTAAAGCTTTGAGTTGGCTTTGCAAAGTCTCAATCTCCTTTGAATGGAGTGACATATTATCCAATGTCTTTGTTACTTGTTCAGCACTCACAACCTGAGTGGAAGAAGTGGCTGTAGTGATTGTTCCTGTTGCTAGAAGCTGAGAAATGGGTATGGCATCCAGGGGGACAATGGCCATCTTCTGACTCTCTTCTTTCTCCTTTATCATTTTCTCCATCTCTGCCTCCATCTGCCTAATCTGTATATTCTGCTCTATGATCAACTTCATCATGTCTGCTTTCTGTGCTTCACTTTCTTCAATGTCCTTGGTCAATGGATCCTCTGTGGCTGGTAGCTTGAGCTACTTTCTCAAGGTTGCAATGTCCAGGTTCTTCTTTTTAATAATCTCCTCAGCAGCATTAACATCTTTGGGATCATATCCTATTTTTAACACCAAGTCTTCTGAACACTTGATCCTATTATCTTTTGCAAGGGAGGAAACCTTCTCCATTTTTAGTTGAGATTGAACATTGGAAAATGAAACCTGCAATTTAGATAGTGACATAGCAGTGTTAGTAAAAGTGGAGGATATCATTTCACCAGTTTGCTTGTGCATATCCATTTGATCATTGGGATGTATGTCTTTAGTGCTGAATTCAAAATTAGTGCTCTTGTAGTCTGCTACTAATTTTGGCTGTGGAATTTGGGCCTCAAGAAAGGCCATTTGCAATTTTACATGCTCTGTGTCAAAGACCGACAACAACCTACTCTGTGAGCTAGAGGTCTGCTTCCATAATTGATTATAGGTACTATTTTTTAGAATCTCATTTCTGAGCTTAATTTCTTTGTACCTATCAAAAACTGTCTTCTCCTTTTTTATTTGGACATTCTGTGATTCTAGCTCAGTTTCCTTGTGACCTTGTGAAGATGAAGGTCTAGTAGGATATGTTGTGAATTTGCTGGTTGCAGGTGGTGAATCTATGATTATGATAGTAGCTTGCTCCTCAGTTCCTCAGTCTCTTTGTCCAACTATACTCTAGGAGTCAACTTTGTCCTCTTCCTATAGCTGATCCTGAACTCTTTGGCTTCACTCCCAGTTGTTAATGAAGATCCTTCCTCCCTCTATCTTTTGCTTGATTTTTCTTGAGGAGTGGGAGTCTGCAAACTGGAAGTGGAGAAGTGTTGTTCTTTAGCTTCCTACAAAGTGTTTTTTGTCCATTCTAATTGATTGGCATACTTCTCTATTTCAGGTTTGGAAGTATGGATGTAAGGAGTACTTTATTCTCTACTATGGGCTTTGAAATGATGCCACAAGGGTCATAATACAATGTAAAGCTTAGTCTAAACTTAATTTCTTTAAGTATCATATCTTCTTCTTCACCTGTTGTTCTTGTGTTACATACAAATGGGCCCACCTGTGTGTTTATTCTGAATTGTGATTTCTTCTTGGCCACTACAATGTGGATGTCATCTGAATTGAGCATATGTCTAATATACTCTAGGGAAAAAACCCTCATGGGGAGGTATTTAGGGAGTTTGTATGGTGCCAATTCAAAACCATACACCTTGATTTCTGTGTAATTTTGGTATAAATACCAATCTACAGTTTTTGCCTGATCTGTCAGGTGCAAAATTCTCTTGATTTCTTCACTTATCCTGGGTTGAATTGCACTATTAAGGATGTTCATGGTTGGATGAACAAAATCCTCATTGAAATGTTTATAAAGAAACTTATGTTGTTCTTTCATGAGCAAGGATGTCCAAAATATCACTAGCTTCTAGTTTCCTGCATTATCAAGCTTCTGCAATGCAAAATTGAATTTGTCTGCCTGATAGTAGAGGAACATATAAATCAAAATGGAGGTGTAATTGAACACTTGTTCTGTGGGAAAATTTATGAATTGTTCATGAATACTGTCAGCCAAGAATGTACTGAAATTGAACACCAAGGATGTTGTAGCTCTGATACCAATTGTTGTAGATCTAACCCAGAAATATATGATAATGGAAATAAACCTAGAAACAATAAGATAGAAATAGATAAAAATGCTTCTTTATTATCAAAACCCTTAAGGTAGGGCAACACCATACATTCACTCCTTAAGGAAGGAGAGCACTCCACAAGCCATATGCCTGTTCCTACAATAATTGTTCACTATCTCCCAAGTGGAGCCTCTAGCGTTTATATAGGCCTCATACATACAATACCATGGGTCATTACCATGGTTCCCTCATACCATCAACTAATACCATGGGCCCATTACATTATTATTAACTACTTGTGGTCCCTTACATGACATGGGTTAACCACCTTATTTATTACTATGGCCCATCCCATTATTACATTATTACCTTGGGTACCTCCCTTGGTACCCCATATTATCCCCCCTAGGTATATAACATTCCACCCCCCTAAGCATGTTTCGTCCCCGAAACATGGGAAGAACACAAATAATAAGATCTACTCAAAAGAGTAGTCCATTGATACCATGCACGTGCATCTAGCCATCCAAGAGAAAGGTGAACCCTCGATCTCGCTGTTGCCTCGTTCGCTTGAGATGGAAGTTGACCATGGCAGCTCTTCTGTGTTGATGTGTAGTGGGTGGATCTTCTCTCCTTGCTATCCGTCATGGGACTACTTGGTTTCCATCTTGATGGTTGTCTTGCGAGGTGATGTGGGTGATGATATGTTGAAGTTGTAACCCACGATGGCTTTTTATTTACTTCACCCTGCTGTGGTGCCTGTTGTGGTGTCTTCTTTTTCAATATGACTTCAACCACTGAGCCCTCCTCAGATGTGTCAGCACCTGTTACCTTTTCTGCTTCAGCCTCTGTTTGTGTTTGATTATCTATCATTACTAGCTCATCATCAGACTCTGGAACATCTTCTGCTTCAGCCTCCTTGGACTCTACCTGCTGATTAATGGAAATATCCTGTAATGTAATTTTCTTCTTTTTATACCAGAGCTTCAGGAATTTCTTCTGCACATTAATATTTATGGTACCCACTGATTCCATCCAAGGGTATCCCAAAACAACATCCATGTTATCCATATCTGAAGCATAAAAATCACCATGCAACACATATTTATCCATAGAAATCTTCAAATCCTTGTACAATTGAACATCCTCATTATCAACTTGTGCAGTTTCAATGAGTTTTTCTGGAACTTGCAATCTGTTTGCCAAATTAACACTTATAAGATTTTGCTTGCAACTAGGATTTATAGTCAAAACGATTTTCTCCTTCTGAATCAATCCATGAACCTGCAATAAGGATACACCCGTAGCAATTAACCCCTTATGTGTCTCATTCTCCTTTTTTCTAGCACGAGACCATTTGTCTAAAAGGACTTTTTCAAATTCTGCATCTGAGAGTTTGGTCAACTGTTTGTCATCAAGTGAGAGATACCATTTGTAAGCCTCATCTTTGAAAGCCAACCACCATGAATCCCTCCATTGGTTTTTCCATACCCACTTCTGTTGTTTTATGCATTCTTCAATAGTAGGACCATCATCTTTTCCTGTAAAGTATAGAAGCTTGCTAGAAGCCATGAATGGGTTGGAAAAAAAAATTCACTTACTTGGCGAAAATTTGAAAATGTCACAGTTTCGTCAATATTGCTTAGAATCTCTATTATAACCTGTTTTTGGAAATGGAACAACCATTCTGCATCTGCCCATGTGATAGAAATCCTGATCCAGGCACTAGAATTCCAGATCTGCGCTGCAACTCTCCCGCCGTCACCAAAATTTCTGCAAAAAAGAGCTGATTTTAAATCAGCGATATCTCCCTCATCCGGACTCCGATTCGACTAATTTTTTTTTTGAAATTGGGTAATTTTTCTCAAAAAGTTCAGATCTACAATTAGATTTTGTAGATCTTGCACCAGGACATCTAGATCTGCGCCGCAAACTCGCTGCCCTGAAAATTGTCTGCAACCCAACTGATTTTTAAATCAACGATATCTCCTTCATCCGGACTCCGATTCAACTGATTTTTTTTTTGAATTCGACTATTTTTGCACAAAGAATCCAGATCTGTAATTATATTTTACAGATATTGCACCAAAATGTACAGATCTGACCTGCAAAGTCGCCACCCCGAAACCCTGCAAAAAATAAAAAAAAATTTCTCCACAGTTGTGCCCAAGAAAGTGCTCTGATACCAATTGTTGTAGCTTTGATACCAATTGTTGTAGATCTAACTCAGAAATATATGATAATGGAAATAAACCCAGAAACAATAAGATAGAAATAGATAGAAATGCTTCTTTATTATCAAAACCCTTAAGGTAGGGCAACACCATACATTCACTCCTTAAGGAAGGAGAGCACTCCACAAGCCATATGCCTGTTCATACAATAATTCTTCACTATCTCCCAAGTGGAGCCTCTAGCCTTTATATAGGCCTCATACATACAATACCATGGGTCATTACCATGGTTCCCTCATACCATCAACTAATACCATGGGCCCATTACATTATTATTAACTACTTGTGGTTCCTTACATGACATGGGTTAACCACCTTAGTTATTACTATGGCCCATCCCATTATTACATTATTACCTTGGGTACCTCCCTTGGTACCCCATATTATCCCCCCTAGGTATATAACAAAGGAAGGCTTGTTGTTTGTGGAAAATATAGAGAGCAATCCTAAAATGGGCTCATCTACCCACTGATTATAATAATAACCTAAAATGTAGGAAATCATGGATATAATTTGTTTTTCCTAATCAGGGAAGATGGAGGAAGGATATGGAGGATTATTTTTAGGCAATTGGGCATTCTCAGGAAAGAAGATCTCAAATATTCTAGCCCAGGTGGAGAAATCCATCCTATGATAAAGCTGGGTGAGGGTTTCAAGGGAGAAAGAACCATCATTTTCCACAGTGGGAGCCAACATCATTTGGTCAATGGACTAGGCAATAATTTTGAAGAGAATGTCACATATAGGGGCGATGATAGCTCTTTGAGCAGGGACATAACATGCTTGACACCTTCCGGTAAACTCTTAGTCTTGGAATGTCAGGGGGGAAATGTAATGGGGAATATTGGACTCCCAGAGCCCAATTTCATCGGTTTTATCTGCATGTTTATCTTCTAACCAACAATATAACTCAAGAAAATCATAGTCACATTGGCCTTCATTAATCCTGTAATACCTATCGGCTAAAGGTATATGATCTAAATCTATAGAAGGGGGAATTAAAGGATTAACATGCTTATCTTGAGTCTTAGTCTTCGGAGGCATGACTGTAACAATCTAAGAACAAGAGGAAATTTACAGAAGAGCTTAATAGGAAAGTGTTTGAGTAACAAACTGTCAGGTAAAGGGGACTGTCATGTTTCTATCGTGGTCTGGTCACAGAATAGGTGTAAGAGTGATCATTGTGCAAAATTGTCAATAACAGAAGACAAAAAGTAAAAAGAAAGAAAGAGAAGTAAAGAAAGGAGAGTGATAGGTTCAGAAGGTTTTAAACACTGAGAAGGCTTTATTGAAAATGGTGTGGGACCGTTAGTTTTTCGAACGGTTATTTTCCAAGAGAGCATTCAATAGGCCAACAATTATGCAACATGGCGGGAGGAGAGTGGTGGAGGAGTCGTGGTGGGGCGTGATAGAGTCGGAGAGGGAAAGGTGGTTTTTGGAGGGGTAGCAGGTGGTATGTGGTTTTGGTGAGGGGGGTGTCAAATCGCGAGAGGAAACATGTAGGGGATGGGGCCTGGCGGGAGAAACACCTTTTCGAAAACCCCCCCGCCCCAAGCCCCGGCGGTAAAGGCAGGATGGAGGGGGGGCTGATGGATAATGAGGGTCATTGATGAGGAGTGGGAGCGGATCTCGAAGCTTCAAAACTATTGTGATTTAACCATAATACGACAAGGAAAATCTGTCTGTATGCACTTTTTATAATTTACCTCCGAACATATGATAAGAGGAAGTAATCAAACATATGAAAATATTTTATCTATGGCGCATATTTTTGGCCCTTTCACTATATCCTTAAAACTTAAGATAAAAATGACATATGCAAATATTTACAAATCATCTAATCTACCTACCCTTAGCTAAACTAACATTTTTTATTCTTCAAAAGGGTGCGCTTAGACTCACAGACCCACTTTATTTTCCTTTATAAATAATGAAAAACTATCTATCCTATCCCTTATTTCTTCTATTGATCCAGATTAAACAGTTGAATCAATGCCATTTTCTACCTAACTATTGATTTACCTAGATTGAATTGTTGGGTAAGTCTTTATTCTCTAACCTAATTTTTTCAGAAATTGAAAGGAGTTTAATCATGATTACACTATATGATTAAACTACAAGCTAGTGGTTGTGGCATTTAAACTTGCAACACTTTCAGTATTATTCCTTTTTTCTTTTTTCTTTCTTTTGGTGGGGTTCAATCTTTTCTTCTTTTTCAATATTCTTCTTATTTATACCCTCTTTTCATTTTTTATTCTCTTTTTTCTTTTCTTTGGAAATCATTGGTAGATTGACAAGTATTTACAAAATAATATTCCTGAGCTACAATGCTCAATTACCTTGAGATCCTATAAATTAGAGGACCCTAACACCCTCCATCAAGAGGACTACGATAGGGATGCCCCCTCTCACTGCTACTATTTCTACTTGTTATAGAAGGTTTAAGAAAAATGAAAATTGTAGCGAGGTATGAAGGCCTCATAAAAGGAAACAAGGTTTCAAATATTTTTTGGTTGACCCACTTTATTTTTGTAGATGATGTCCTCATTTTGGGAGATGGTACAAACATAGAGTGGAACATCTAAAAATATATAATTATGATATTTTGTTTTGCTTCAGGTATTCAAATCAGGGAGAAAAAGTCTGCTATCTATTACAATAACATTTTTTAGCAGACAATCAGGCATATTGAAGCCTCTTTTCCTTACAACTTGCATTCGCTGGATCAAGGATTCCCTTACTTGGGCTTCTTTCTCAATCCAAATAAATACATGGTGGAGGATTGAAACTGGTTGATAAAGCAGATAGAAGGTAATATTAATAATTGGTGCTACAGATAAAGGGAAGAATGGCCTTAATTAAATCAACCTTGGAAGGTTTACTTGTCTTCTAGTTTACTCTTGCTAATATGCTAATCAACAATCCACAACATTCGTCAGTGCATGAGCAATTTCATTTGGAATAAAAGGAAAAGAAATGCCTTCCAACATCTGGACAAGTTGGATTTGTTGGCCAAGCCTAAACATAGTGGTGGATGGGGATTTAAAAATCTCCATCAATTTAGCATTCCCTTAGCAATGAAAAATGATTGGAGGGCATTCACTAAAGAAAATATCTAGAGTAAAATCATCCTAAATAAATACCTCCATAAAAAAAGATATGAGATTGAGTATGGTGTTTCAAACCTCGCTCTCATAGTATTGGATTGATTACGTGGACAAGAATGTTGACTATTATCCCTTGGATCTGAAGATGGATGAACTGGAAGGTCTACAAGGGGTCACATGCAATGATACATATTTATGAAGGAACGAAATGAAATACAAATATAAACATAAACACAAAGATGTAGCAAAAATAAATCTTCATTTCATTAATATCATAGAAATAAAAGATGTTTATATACATAATGGAAATAAACTAGCTCGGGCGATGGTAGCTTATCTCTGAGAAGAGATGTGGTAGCTACATGCCTCTAAACTATGTTACAATGAGGCTCAAGGGAATTCTTATTATTAAAAATAAAGGGAAACCATAAACAACCAAAACTCTAACCCTAGGAGATTGAACGCCAAGAGTTTGTGGGCCTTGTTAAGGTTAGTTGGATAGCCAACCTCTCGGAGTCGTAACTTGGTCATATGATATTTGTTTGGTGTGTACGATACTTTGTTAGCAAGGTCTCTCCAAGTACTAAAATATTTGCAGCAGACTATTTCTTATGGCAATGGGCTTGTTGCAAACCTCAATAAAAACGTCATTTAGGGGGTCAAAATAAATTCGGAAGTTCAGGAGCCAAAAAACTATTAAAAAGAGATGGGTGGCCACCAATATCCACTTGGATTAGTCATACCCCCTTAGGAAGTAATGGTCCTCATTACGTGTAGAGCCTCCATGAGGTGAGGAAATTTTTGTTGAACTTGGTCCCTCGTGAGC
Organism: Pinus tabuliformis; assembly: GCA_031772625.1. Classification (NCBI taxonomy): domain Eukaryota; kingdom Viridiplantae; phylum Streptophyta; class Pinopsida; order Pinales; family Pinaceae; genus Pinus; species Pinus tabuliformis. Next base: position 333,519,670 of record CM062809.1, read on the forward strand.
CACTTTCCCTGGTGAAGGAGTTGGCCTACTTTGACAACTCGATATAGTTGGATCCATTATTGGTGAGTGTTATTGATCTGTGTGTCCATGATCTTATCAGTCGTGGCCTATTCGATATAGCTTGGGTTGAGCTTTGTTGGTGTCAGCTACTCAATAATGTTTGAGTGTCTAGCAATGGGGTAAAGTATGGTCGCACTCGGTCCACATTGAATAATGAGTGCACACCAAGGAAAAATGGAATGTTGAGCTCGAAATAATTATCTCCTACAACCTTAGTGATGGTGCAAGGCCCATATCAAAGTGGGAAAATCTTGTGTTGGGCCCCAGCGAGGCGCTCCTTCTGCAAATTTAACCAAACTTTGTCGCCCACCTGGAAGTTGTGTGGCACTCAATGCTGCTCATGACGTTGTTTGTACTTAGCATTTTCTCAATCCAATATGTGACGATATTAGCTTCAATATCTTAATGAACTCAATTGAGATCAGGTTCTTTTGGCTCTCACTGTCAACGATGAACTGCATCGCCAAACCTTTTACCCACATCTACAAGTGGAAGAGGCAATCCCCCTCCTCTGTATCCTCATGTCCCGACTTTTGGAGCTTGGTGGTGGCTACTATTACAGTGGGTTCTACGTAAATGATATTATTTTCCTTATTGGTTCCCTTGTTGGGTTATGAATTAGAATCAAAGCATGCATCTGCCTATGGGTCTTTTAGCTTAGCTACCAATGCCTTCTTTGCGTGACATTCGTTCGTGTTGTGAGTGCGAGTTTTACGAAACTCACACCACTTGTCAATGTCCTTCTTTGCCTTCTCATTATTCTTGGCTTGTGGCTGAAAAAGATGAGGGTTCCCTCTCGTCCCTCTTCTCATAGTAGGTTTCCCACCAGTCCTTGGTGTGGGGGGAAGCTTTGAGGAGTACAAAAGTAATCATCTCCCTATTTGAAAAATCATGAATCAAAAAATATCCTTCCAACAATTTTAACCATTTATCTATGACAATTGTATCTATCTGGCCTTCAAATATGGGAATGTAAAAGTTTACTTGTACTTTAAAGGGACTGGCACCTCCAGGATGGCCGTTGGATGATGATGCGCTTCCTATGGGTATCTGTCAAGGATCTATGCATAATTGTCCATCATTGTGTTCCTTTATTTCTTAAGGGCTTCCTCAAGTAATATTTTGAAAGGATCTCTTGCTCCCTTGTCTTTTTCTTCTTCATTGGGGTCGGCGAGGATGGCCTTACAAAGCTTCAACCAGTTCAAGCCCTAACTCCTTATACCTCGACCTCATTTGGGACATGCACAAAAAAGCATGGAAGGGGAAAACTGCTTTGATACCATTAATCCAAATTTATGAAGGAACCAAATGAAATACAAATATTAACATAAAGATAAATATGTCATAGAAATAAATCTTCATTTCATTAATATCACAGAATTGAAATATGTTTACATATAGAATGGAAATAAACTAGCTTCGGTGATGGTATCTTATCTCTAAGAAGAGATGTGGCTACTACATGCCTCTAAATTGTGTTACAATGAGGCTCAAGGGCCTTTTTATTATTGAACAACAAAAGTAAACCATAAACAACCAAAAACATAACCCTAAGAGATGGAATGCCAAGAGTTTGTCGGCGCCATTGGAGTTAGTTGTACCACTGACTTTTTGTGGTCGTAACTTGGTCATATGATTTTTGTTTTGCATGTACGATACCTTATTAGGAAGGTCTCTCCAAGTGCTAAAATATTTGCGTTAGGACCTTTCTTATGGCTATGGACCTGGTGAGGAACTAAAAATAAACATTGTTTAGGGGGTCAAAATAGCTTTGAAAGTTTAGGAGATGAAAAACTACAAAAAAAGAGAGTAAATTATGCTATATCAAAGGAAACTGATGAAACTAGCTAGAGGTCTAGGTGGAATAGGCGGGTGGCCACCAATACCACCTGGATCAGTTCTGCCCCATTAGGAAGCAATGTTCCCCATCACGTGTAGAGCCTCCATGAGGTGAGGAAATTTTTGTTGAACTTTGTCCCTAGTGAGCCACTTTCCTTGGTGAAGGACTTGGTTTGTTCTGACAACTCGATATGGCTAGATCCCATGTTGGAAAGTGTTATTTATCTATGTGTCGATGATCCTATGTATTATTTCTTGTTCGATATAGCTTGGGTTGATATCTTTTGGTGTCAGCTGCTCAATAATGTCGGATGTGTCCAGTAATGGGAGAATTTATGGTCGCAGCCAGTTCACATTGAATACTAGATGTAGGCCAAGGAACAATGGAATATTAAGGTCAAAAGAATTGTCTCCTACAACCTTAGTGATGGTGTAAGGCCCATATCGAAGTAGGGGAAGCTTGCGTTGGGACCTAATGAGGCACTCCTTCTGAAAATGTAACCAAACATTATTTCCCACCCGGAACTTGTGTGGCAACCAATGTTGATCATGATGTTGTTTATACTTAGTATTTTCTCTATCAAATATGTGATGATGGTACCCTAATATATTAATGACCTTGATTGAGGTCAGGTTCTTCTAGCTCCCACTTTTAACGATGAACTGCATCCACAAACCCTTTACCCACACCTACAAGTGGAAGAGGCACTCCCCCTCCTCTGGATCCTCAGGTTCTACCTTTTGGATCTTAGTGGTGGCTACCATCATAGTGGGTTCTATGTCAATGATATTCTCTCCCTTGTCAGTTCCCTTGTTAGGTTCCGAATCAGAATCAAAGCATGCATCTGCCTCTCAGTATTTTAGCTCGGCCACCAATGTCTTAATTGCATGACATTAGTGTTACACAATATTTTGTCTCGCCTCGTGCACTTCCCTGTGACATACCTTGAAGTGCTCAAAACATGATCATTATACATTATACTCATCCATGTATACATCTCAGATCCCTCCTTTAACTTTTCTTGGAAAAGCTATGGATATTTCCTTGAAGAAATAACTCTTAAAATCCTAAAATGAGGGTAATCTCGCTTATGAAGCTTAAAACCGTGATGATTTCTTGTTGCACCATGTCAAGCCAGCAATAGCATCACTCTGTTCCCTTTCATAATTGAGATGGTCTCAAAAAGGAAGTTTTCCCAAAGAGGATGAGAAGCTTCGTGATCTAGAAATTGTAGAGAATTAAGAAATTTAGGGTTTTCTCTATTATTTTCAGTTCCATTTGCCTTTTCCTTGTGATTTACCAGTGTGTTCTTCATTCACTCTGTCATTGTCTGATTGCAATTGTCTTTTAACTTGGCTTGAGTGTGCTTGAAGTTTGATTATCCTTTTAGGGTTCTAGGTATTCTAGGTCAACCTTCGTCCACTTGTTGGTCTTCCCATCAGAAATCAGAGATCAATTGCCTGTGTTAAAGAGTCTTTGTGTGTTCAGACATAGTTTGCAGATTACTTTTTGGTTCTTGTGCCTTAATTTGTTTTCATTAGTGGATATTGTGAAAGTTACTTAAGCTTCATTTTACAAACGATAGGTTACAAATCGATTGTCTCATTGGAATCAAAAGGAAGTGTTTGTTTTGAAGTTTTTTGTGTTTTGAAAAGAGAAAGTGAAAGTGCTATTCTTTTCATAGTTTTCAAAGCATTTTGAGTTGCATTCAAATCATTGATGTGAAAGAGATTTTCATATTTGTTGGCTTGCTTGCATTCTCTTTTACTTTTCACTAGATTACATTAGTTGCATTTTGAAAAAGAGAAAAAATCATCATTATATCTTAAGGAAATTTTTCTTTAAGATTTTTTTTGGCATTGAATTTTCTTATCATATGAAAGATTAGATTTCATATTTTTCATTTAGTGTTTGGAGATTGTCATTGATGCATTTTTTCATTTGGTTTGATACATGATTTGAGTGATCTTCTTCCCTACATAGATAACTTTCATCAAATTGAAGGATTTCATTTCATCATCTAGTTTTCATTTTAGGAACATGTAACATCGTTAAGGCCTTGAAATTGAAACATAATTACAAGATCAACTTTAAAATCTATCAATTAACCTATGGATCATTTGAAACATTAATGATCATATCTAGGGGTCTAGGTTATAGATGTGTTCCGATGTCTTAAAAACTTAGCAGTTGTCGTTCACTTCGGCATTAGACAACGCTAGCATGGACTTGTGCTCCTCGTACCATCGTGTATATAAAGGGAGACCCCTATACCCTTTATCCATAGGAAGCTGAGTCTGCCACCCTATAAACGTGATACACAAAACACAACATTCGGGGAGATTTCCTGCACGCACGTCAAGTCCTTGGTAAATTTATTTGCTGAGGTGTATATTGCAGTTCACGGCTACTTGGTACTCCTTTTACCAACATTCACCTGAGTAGTCATTTGATCTTTTCTGACTCTTTAAATTTGAAAAAATCATCGAGAAACTTGTCCTTTCAAGCTTTCAAAACTATTGAAAGTGACTAGAGTCACCTTTTCACCATTTTCTTGACTCTTAAAATATGAAAAGGAATTCTTTTTGTTTCTAAAATATAACTGCCCACGTTAAACATGTCAATCCCAAGCAGTTTCTTCGTAGAAAAAATTGAGTAATTTCCTATTAATTTCAAGATTGTTAAAGCCCTAAGAAAATTTTCCTTTCCTTTTGCTATTGAGGGGAAGCTATCGTGGCTGAACCATTGAGTCCATCTCATATTTCCCCTTCGTTGTTTGATACTGAAGGGTCCTCCCAAGGGGTTCATCTGGAACTTCCTCAGTTGCTTGAGGATCAAGGTTTTGAACATGGAATTATTCCAAGCATCCAACCTTTTTATTCTTGTCTGCCTCCATCAGATTCCTGATCACCTCAAGCATCTGATCCAGATTCCTTTGATAATCCTATTCAGACCCCTAAGAGTTCGCAGACTCTTGAAAGTTTGCGGGGGATGGTTGTCAATTCACTGAACCCATTGTTCAATCCTATTATGATATCTCCTCATCATCCTTATAGTCTGTACGATTGGCTTGGTATTCCTTTGGACTTATCTCCTCATACATCTTGGGTTCCTTGTCGCTAATTGTTTTCATCTATGGAGTCAGAAAGTGAAATCCCAACCTCCTCTCTAGGTCATTCAGAAGTTTCCGCTACCCATACTCCTCACGTAGATGATGATTAGGGATATGAGTTCCCTCCAGAAGGCTTTCCTTATACAGGAAGAGTCATGTATCTCTCCTATCCTGAAACCAGTGGACCCATGTTGCCATATGGTTATATCAATTTAGCTCAGTTAGTCTTAGGTACTCCTAGTGCCTCGTCATTATATCAGAACCCCATATGGTCTTCCAATGTTATGCCTACATCAGGTCCATTCATCCCAAACACGACCTCTCGAACCATTGTACAAACTTCCCTCACTTCAGTTCCGGTTTAACCTACCATTCCATCTCAACCTGTTTCATTGTTTCAACCAACTCTTCCAGTTTAATTGACTATCTTAGGTTAGGTCTCGGTAATTTATTCTATCCCTCCATCGAGTGGACAGACTGTGCCACCGCCTGTGGGGAATATCTTAATATTCCTCTCATGTCAGGCAAAACGAATGTGAGTGGATTACAAACTCACATGGTTGGAATGAATCAACCTTTTTATGGCACTATTCCTAACCCTGCTTGATCTAGGTGGATCTCTAGACACAATGGCATGGAAAAAGCTCAAAAACTAAAAGTGGTGGAAAGGCGATGAACTTGACATTAGATCGAAGTGCTCGTTGCCCTGACTCCAATGGTGCAAACATCACTCCAATCTAAGTCAGAATGAAGGAGATAGAGGCAGTCAAAGTTGGGTTGACTTTTGATGACTGGTAGGGTTAATGAAGGCATAATTTGAACTTTTCCGGCAGATGGAATCCAACCAACTTTGGCGAGATTCTAGGCAAAATCATGGCCTCATTAAAAAGACTCCTTCGGTCCAAAATTGAATTTCCAAAATTGTGCATATTGTTTTATTAAACAAAAAAATATAAAAAAGGGGGTGGTGGGCCACCAACCTCGCCACCCCAACTCATATCCAATTCAACAAAGTTATGAAGGGGCGGACCATGACTGCCAGCCCCTCCCCTACCCATGGAATGGTTACAACGCAAAAAAACGGGGGTGGGCGGCCATGACCCAGCCACCCCACAAATGTCCCGCACATCAAACAAGCAATACACGTATTGGGTGGGCCGACCCTTGGGGCACAGACCCAGCCCCAACACGCATCCACCAAACATGTAATATATGGAGTAGCGGAGGTACGGTGGGCGGGCCTGACCGAACCAACCAACTTTTTTTTATTAAAAAAAATATTTTGTTATGTAAAAAGGAGGAGGCAGGGTTTGACCACCACACCTCCTCCATATTAACCAAACTTTCCATAACCTTCCCTACAACAGTTTCGTTGAAAAATCTGCCACCCATATTATACATAAACACAGTTTGTCAGTGCGCCCAGGTAGAGGAGACAATGCATGCAGTTCGAGGTGGAATTTTGCAGGAGGGTCGAATTTTCACTTTGTCAGAATTTGACAAGTTTTATATGGTTTCAGCACTTCTCGATGCCACGAATGCAATGGTGTTGTCCATTTCTCCATAAGGGTTTTGCATTTTTTGACCATTTTTCAGTATGGGGGTATAAAACTCCTTTTTGTAACTGATGCTTGTACTCTTCTTTCTCATGCCACTTAATGAATGAAGGCCTCCCCATTGATCAAGCAAGGCCGGGAGATGTAGTCCAAGTTGGACGAACTCTGTTATCAAGTCTTGTTCTCTTCTTTCATGTTTTATGTGTTTCTCCTCTTCTCTCATGTGCACATTAAGTTTTCTATGTTAAGCTACTATTTATGCACGTAATTCTTTAAAACATCTATAAGAAAAAGATTTTGGATCAAGTGGTATCAGAGAAGGTCTTTTTAGATGTGAATTGCATGTTTGTATGCTAACAAGAAACAAGCTCTGAAGAGACGAAGGGAAACTAAGGTCTTTTGATCCCAAATTGGAGCGTGCACATTGAAGGAGAAACATGGCAGATGAAGAGGCTCGTCATGAAGACGAGTGCAATTTCCGCAAAACCTTCTATACAATGGCAGAGAATGTTGGTCAGTTGCTTTCAAGGCTGGAGAAAGCACAAGAGAGAAATTCAGGAGAACAAGGTTCAGTGCATGGAAATGGTGGAGAAGAACTCCTTCCACGAGTGAAAGTTATTCTTTGGCTCATTACCATCATCATAGAAATTCAAGGGATGCATCTAAGAAACCTTTCCTTAAATTAGACGTCAAATTTGATCTTCCCATGTTTAATGGTGAAAGTAATGCAAAAAACCTTAATAACTGGATTAGGCAGATTGAAATCTACTGCAAGATTCAGCATATCGAAGAGGACGAGGCAAAGATTCAACAGTCCTCTCTTCGACTGAGTAGCACCGCTCTCGTTTGGTGTGAGAGAAAATTGTGAGGTAGTAAGGGGGTGGGTAATATTCTTTCCTCATGGCCTAGTTTCATTTATGCATTAAAGGAACAATTCTATCCCTTGGGTTATAAACAAAAAGCCTTAATGGATTGGCAATATTTAAGGCAAGGTAGAGGTTAGGATGTTCAAAGCTTTACAGAGGAATTTAGAAAACAAGCACTTAATTTCGACATTGCACTTGACTCACCTGAAGTAGTAACTAAGTATATTGGATCATTACATAGTTATCTTAGACATTCATTATTATTGTTTGAACCAACTACTATTGACTCCGCCAGTGTGAAGGCAATTCATCTTGAGAACAGGGGAAAAAATGAAAGAGATGATCATTTCAAGAAACCACCTTTCAAACCTCCAAATGGAAAACCCAAAGTGAAAGGAAAAGAAAAGGAGAATAGGAAGGCATCAACCAAGAAAGATGAAGGAGAAAGACCTTATTACAATCACTGCAAAAAGGAAGGTCATGACGAAGATCATTGTTGGAAACAATACCAGGAAAAGAGACCAAAGAAGCATGGAGGAAAAGGCCAACAGAAGACAGTGGCAACTATGCAGCAAGACCTTGGATCCGATTCCAAAGATGAAGCATTAATCACAATAGCGGGAACAAAAGGTACTCTTACACCTCATGTTAATTCTGAATCAGATGAAGGCACTAGTTCAATAGATGAGTCTCTTCCTAATGAAAAAAAGAGAATTAAGCTATTTCATATTAGTGTTATCATAAATCATACAAAAGTAGAAACTCTATTTGATACCGGATCCCAAGAAAACTTAATTTTAGAGTCCTTGGTAAAGAAGCTAGGCTTGGAAACCAAACCACATCCAAAACCTTACCCACTTGGATGGATACATGATAAAGGAAAACTGAATGTAACTAAGCATTGTAAAGTTAAATTTGTGATCGCTTCTAAGTTAGTGGAGGAGGTAAAACTTGATTTGATACCATTGGATATCTGTGGCATGGTGTTAGGGAGTCCATATCAATATGATAGAAAGGAAATCTTCTTCTGTCATGAAAACAAATACCAAATCACAAAAGATGGGGTAGAATATATTGTAAGGGCTCATCAAACTAAAATCAATGCCAACCTTGTAAGTGTAGGACAAATGAAGAGGTTGGTGAATTCCAGTAAGGGTTGCATGCTTATGGTTGTAAGGGGAAAAGATGCAGAATTATTCGATACTTTCTAGGGTTGTGATCATGTGCATAAAAAGGAATTATGTGAATTAATTTATAACTATGATGAGATGTTTCATGAACCAAAGGGATTACCTCCGAAGAGGGAAATTCAACATGAGATCCATTTGTAGCATGACGCTCCTTTACCAAATATTGGCATGTACAAGATGTTGACCATTAAGATGGAGGAGATCAAAAAGCAGGTGCAAGAACTATTGAACCAAGGGGTCATCAGACCGAGCACTTATCCATGTGGCTCACCGATTGTCTTAATGCTGAAGAAAGATGGCACATGGAGGATGTGCATGGATTATCGAGCACTAAACAAAATCACGGTGAAAATCGCTACCCTCTTCCCCAAATTGATGACTTACTAGATCAATTAAAGAATGCTATGTATTTCACCAAATTGGATTTGTGTAGTGGTTATCACCAGGCCTAAATTGCAGAGCAGGATGTGTGGAAAACTACCTTCAAGACCAAACAGGGGTTGTTTTAATGGATGGTGATGCCATTCGAACTTTTCAACACTCCAGCCACTTTTATGAGGGTCATGAATGATATCTTTAGGCCTTTCATTGATGAATTTGTTCTTGTCTATCTAGATGATATTCTTATCTTTAGTAAAATTTGGAATGAACATGTATGTCATGGGAAGAAAGTGTTTGATGTATTGAAAAATGAAAAACTCTATGTAAAATTGTCAAAATGTGAGTTTGGGAAAACCTCTTTGGTTTACCTAGGTCATATTATTGGTCATGGTCAGCTAAAAATTAATCCTTCTAAAGTTGAAGCAATTGTAAATTGGCTTAAACCTACTAGTGTAACTGAGGTTCGCAACTTTTTGGGTGCAGTACAGTATTGAAGGAGATTTATTGCCAATTTCTCTATTATTGCAGCACCTTTACATGCATTGACAAGTATAAAGCAAGTCTTTTAATGGGGAGGAAAGTAGCAGAAGTACTTCGAAACATTGAAAGAAAAGATCAGCACCACACCGATCTTGGCCTTACCAGATCTCCAACAGCCATTCGAGATCGAAACAGACGCCAGTGGATATGCCATGGGAGTTGTACTGATGTAGCAAAAGAAACCAATATGTTACCATTCAGAGAAGTTCTCTCAGGCTGTGATAAACTATCCCACTTATGAAAAGGAGTTATATGCCTTGGTCCAGAGTGTGAAAAAGTTGAAAGACTACCTGATCGGCAAGGAGACCATCATCCATATAGATCATTAGCCCTTGCAGTATCTTCAGTCATAAACCAAGTTGTAGCAATCTCGTCATTTCAAGTGGATAGGTTTTCTTCAGTAGCTTCATCTGGTAATAAAGTATAAGAAGGGCACTAGCAACAAAGTGGCCGATATGCTATCTCGCCCTCCTGTTTCTACTTCTGTTATTTTGCATAATTCTTCATTATATTTTGAAAGTTATGTTGAACAATATGCTAATGATGATGACTTTAAGGATATTTATGCAAAACTAACCCATGGTTCACAGGTCGAAAACTATCACTTGCAGGGGAAATCATTGTATCACCTTGGAAAATTATGCATACCCACAGGAGAAAGGGTACATGTAATCCAGGGGGCCCACACCTCCCTTGTGTCTGGTCATTTTGGTATTGAAAAAACTTTGTGTCATGTACAAAAATTTTGTTTTTGGCCTCATATGAAGAACATTGTGACTCGCTATGTAAAAGGTTGTGTGATGTGTTCTGATTCAAAGCATTCTAATAGAAAACTTAGGCTTTACACACCACTCCCTATTCTAAGTCGTCCATGGGAAAGTGTGTCGATGGATTTTGTAGGAGGTTTTCCTTTGTCTAGAAAAAGTCATGACTATGTATATGTCGTCATTGACCATTTTAGCAAGATGTCTATTTTAATGTCTTGTAAAAAGCAGATCACTGCAGAGCAGAATTCTCATCTTTTCTTTCAGCATGTTTGGGTCCATTTTGGGTTTCCCACATCGATTGTGTCAGATCGGGACTCTCGCTTTCTTGGAGAGTTATGGACTAGCTTGTGGAAGATGATGGACACCAAGTTGAAAAGAAGCATGACATTCCATCCACAGACTAACAGAAAGATAGAGGTTGTCAATCGCACCGTGGTACACTTGTTGCGAGGCTATTGTGGGAATCATCCTAAGTTGTGGGATGAGCATCTTCCATATGTGTAACATTCCTACAATCGAGCAGTACACTCATCTACGCATCGTTCACTATTTGAGACATGTTTTGGCTACCTGCCAAAAGACCCTTTTGATATGGTCTTTGGAAGGGAAGATAACTCCAGTGGACGTGATGACAGGGACAAAGCACAACAATTCATTCAGTGGATCCAGTTGATTCACCAAGCAGTACAGGAGCAGTTGGAGAAAATTCAAGCCCGGTACAAGGCTCAACATGACAAACACCGAGTCAACCATCAATTTCAAGTGGGCGACAAAGTGTGGTTCCATATCAGCAAGGATAGGATGAAGGTAGAAGGGAAGAAGTTGCGACCAATCTGGTATGGCCCATTCACCATCTTGGAGAAGATTGGGAACAATGCCATTCGTCTCAATTTGCCGATATATATGCAAATGTACTTCGTAGTGAATGTGGAAAACTTAAAGCTGTATGAGTCACCATTGATTATGGACACCGAAGAGGTGGGCATAGTTCCTACAGTTGATGACTTTGCACCAAAGTATCTCAATGAGTTACCTGAAGACATCATCCTTGACAAGAAGAATGAGGACTTCGCGATGGGGAGATGTGGAATACCTTTGAGTTGGTTTCAAGGGGATGCACCCTGGCAAGGCAAAATGGCTGGAAAAAGAAAGAGTGAGGGAACAATTCCCTCACTTGCCAATTGACTGATAAAGATTTTGGTGGTCCAAAATCTCCTCAATGGGGAGGATTGATCCAGGTGGATCTCCAGACACAACGGCATGGAAAAAGCTCAAAAATTCAAAGTGGTGGAAAGGCGATGAAATTGACATCAGATTGAAGTGCTTATCGCCCTATTTCCAACAGTGTGAATGACACTCCAATCGAAGTTCAGATGAAGGAGATAGAGGCAGTCAAAGTTGGGTTGAATTTTGACGATTAGGTAGGTTTAATGAAGGCATAACTTGAAATTTTCCAGCAGAGGGAATCTGGCCAACTCTTGCCAGATTCTGGGAAAAATCGTGGCCTCATTAAAAATACTCCTTTAGTCCAAAACTGGATTTCCAAAATTGTGCATATTGTTTTATTAAACAAAAAAAATATAAAAAAAGGCGATGGCGGGCCATGACCCCCGGCCCCTTCCCCGTCCACAGAACAGTTACAACGCAAACAAGCGGGGGTGGGTGGCCATGACCCCGCCACCCCACAACCGTCCCACACATCAAACAAACAATACATGTATTGGGTGGGCGGCCCTTGGGGCACAGACCCAGTGCCAACACGCATCCACCAAACATGTAATATATGGAGCAGCGGAGGTATGGTGGGCGGGCCGCCCAAGGCGGGCCTAACCCAACCAACCAACCTTTTTTTATTAAAAAAAAGTTTTTGTTATGTAAAAAGGAGGAGGTGAGGTTTGACTGCCCGACCTCCTCCATATTAACTGGACTTTCCACCAAATGCCCTATAATAGTTTCGTTGAAAAATCCACCACCCATATTATACTTAAACGCAGTTTGTCAGTGCGCCTAAGCAAAGGAGGCAATGCACACAGTTTGAGGTAGAATTTTGCAGGAGGGCCAAATTTTCACTTTGTCAAAATTTGACAAATTTTATATGGTTTCAACACTTCTCGATGCCACAAATGTAATGGCGTTGTTCATTTATCCATTTGAGTTCTGCATTTTTTGGCCATTCTTCAGTATGGAGGTATAAAATTCCTTTTGGTAATTGATGCTTGTACTCTTCTTTCTCATGCCACTTAATGAATGAAGGCCTCCCATTGATCGAGCAGGGCCCGGAGACGTAGTCCAAGTAAGACGAACTCCATTATCAAGTCTCATTGTCTTCTGTCATGCTTTATGTGTTTCTCCTCTTCTCTCATGTGCACATTAAGTTTTCTATGTTAAGCTACAATTGATGCGTGCAATTCTTTAACACATCTATAAGAAAAAGATTTTGGATCAAGTGGTATTAGAGAAGGCCTTTTTAGATGTGAATTGCATGTTTGTATGCTAATAAGAAATAGGCTCTAAAGAAGCGAAGGGAAACTAAAGTATTTCGATCCCGAAGCGGGGCGTGCACATCAAAGGAGAAACATTGCAGATGAAGAGGCTCGTCATGAAAAGGAGCGCAATTTCCGCAAAACCTTCTATACAATGGCATAGAATGTTGGTCAGTTTCTTTCAAGGCTAGAGAAAGCAGAAGAGAGAAATCCAAAAGAACAAGGTTCAGTGCATGGAAATCGTGGAGAAGAACCCCCTCCTTCTCCTTCCACGAGTGAAATTTCTTCTTCCTCTCATCACCACCATCATAGAAATTCAAGGGATGCATCTAAGAAACCTTTCTTTAAATTAGATGTCAAATTTGATCTTCCCATATTTAATGGTGAAAGTAATGATGAAAATCTTAATAACTGGATTAGGTAGATTGAAATCTATTGCAGGATTCAGCAGATCGAAGAGGACAAAGCAAAGATTTAGCGGACCTCTCTTTGGTTGAGTAGCACCGCTCTCATTTGGTGGGAGAGAAAATTGCAATGTAGTAAGAGTGTGGGTAATCTTATTTCCTCATGGCCTAGTTTCATTTCTGCATTAAAGGAACAATTTTGTCCCTTGGGTTATAAACAAAAAGCCTTAATGGATTGGCAATACTTAAGGCAAGGCAGAGGTCAGGATGTTTAAAGCTTTACAGAGGAATTTAGAAAACAGGCACTTAATTTCGACATTGCACTTGACTCCCCTGAAGTAGTAACTAAGTATATTGGATTATTACATAGTTACCTTAGACATTCATTATTATTGTTTGAACCAACTAATATTGACTCTGCGAGTGTGAAGGCAATTCATCTTGAGAACAAGGGAAAAAATGAAAGAGATGATCATTTCAAGAAACCACCTTTCAAACCTCCAAATGGAAAACCCAAAGTGAAAGGAAAAGGAAAGGAGAAGAGGATGACATCAACCAAGAAAGATGAAGGAGAAAGACCTTATTGCAATCACTGTAAAAAGGAAGGTCATGATGACGATCATTGTTGGAAATAGTACCCGGAAAAGAGACCAAAGAAGTATGGAGGAAAAGGCAAGCATAAGACAGTGGCAACTATGCAGCAAGACCTTGGATCCGATTCCGGAGATGAAGCATTGATCACAATAGTGGGAACAAAAGGTACTCTTACACCTCATGTTAATTCTAAATCACATGAAGGCACTAGTTCAATAGATGAGTCTCTTCCTAATGAATGAAAGAGAATTGAGCTATTTCATATTAGAGTTATCATAAATCATACAAAAGTAGAAACTCTATTTGATACCAGATCCCAAGCAAACTTAATTTCAGATTCCTTGGTAAAGAAGCTAGGCATGGAAACCAAACCACATCCAAAACCTTAGCCCCTTGGATGGATACATGATAAAGAAAAACTGAATGTAACTAAGCAGTGTAAGGTTAAATTTGTGATCGCTTCTAAGTTAGTGGATGAGGTAAAACTTGATTTGATACCATTGGATATCTGTGGCATGGTATTAGGGAGTCCATATCTATATCATAGAAATGCAATCTTCTTCTATCATGAAAACAAATACCAAATCACAAAAGATGGGGTAGAATATATTGTAAGGGCTCATCAAACTAAAATCAATGCCAACCTTGTAAGTGTAGGACAAATGAAGAGGTTGGTGAATTCCAGTAAGGGTTGCATGATTATGGTCGTAAGGGGAAAAGATGCAGAATTATTCGATGCTTTCCAGGGTTGTGATCATGTGCATAAAAAGGAATTATGTGAATTAATCTCTAACTATGATGAGATGTTTTAGGAACCAAAGGGATTACCTCCGAAGAGGGAAATGCAACATGAGATCCATTTGCAACATGATGCTCCTTTACCAAATATTGGCATGTATAGGATGTTGACCATTGAGATGGAGGAGATCAAAAAGCAGGTGCAGGAACTATTGAACCAAGGGGTCATCAGACTAAACACTTCTCCATGCGGCTCACCGATTGTCTTAGTGCCAAAGAAATATGGCACATGGAGGATGTGCGTGGATTATCGAGCACTAAAAAAAATCACGGTGAAAAATTGTTACCCTCTTCCCTGTATTGATGACTTACTAGATCAGTTAAAGAACGCTATCTATTTCACCAAATTGGATTTGCGTAGTGGTTATCACCAGGTCTCAATTGCAAAGAAGGATGTGTGGAGAACCGCCTTCAAGACCAAACAGGGGTTGTTCGAATGGATGGTGATGCCATTCAGACTTTGCAATGCTCCAGCCACTTTTATGAGGGTCATGAATGATCTCTTTAGGCCTTTCATTGATGAATTTGTTCTTGTCTATCTAGATGATATTCTTATCTTTAGTAAAAGTTGGAATGAACATGTATGTCATGTGAAGAAAGTGTTTGATGTATTGAAAAACGAAAAACTCTATGTAAAATTGTCAAAGTGTGAGTTTGGGAAAACCTCTTTGGTTTACCTAGTTCATATTGTTGGTCATGGTCAGCTAAAAATTGATCCTTCTAAAGTTGAAGCAACTGTAAATTGGCCTAAACCTACTAGTGTAACCGAGGTTCGCAGCTTTTTGGGTGCAGTACATTATTGGAGGAGATTTATCGCCAATTTCTCTATTATTGCAGCACCTTTACATGCATTGACAAGTGTAAAGCAAGTCTTGTAATGGGAGGAAAGTAGTAGAAGTCCTTCGAAACATTGAAAGAAAATATCAGCACCACACCAGTCTTGGCCTTACCAGATCTCCAATAGCCATTCGACGTCGAAATAGATCCCAACGGATATGCCATGGGAGTTGTGCTGATGCATCAAAACAAATCAATATGTTACCATTCAAAGAAGTTCTCTCAGGCTGTGATAAACTATCCCACTTATGACAAGGATTTATATGCCTTGGTCCAGAGTGTGAAAAAGTGGAAACACTACCTGATCGACAAGGAGACCATCATCCATATGGATCATCAGCCCTTGTAGTATCTTCAGTCATAAACCAAGTTGCAGAAATCTCGTCATTTTAGGTGGATGGGTTTTCTTCAGTAGCTTCATCTGGTAATAAAGTATAAGAAGGGAACTAACAACAAAGTGGCCGATATGCTATCTCGCCCTCTTGTTTATACTTCTGTTATTTTTCATAATGCTTCGTTATATTTTGAAAGTTATACTGAACAATATGCTAACGATGATGAGTTTAAGGAGATTTATGCAAAACTAACCCATGGTTCACAGGCGTATAACTATCACTTGTAGGGGAAACTATTGTATAACCTTGGCAAATTATGCATACCCACAAGAGAAAGGGTACATGTAATCCGAGGGGCCCACACCTCACTTGTGTCTGGTCATTTTGGTATTGAAAAAGCTTTGTGTCATGTACAAAGATTTTGTTTTTGGCCTCATATGAAGAACATTGTGACTCGCTATGTAAAGGGTTGTGTGATGTGTTCTATTTCAAAGCCCTCTAATCGAAAACTTGGGCTCTACACACCACTCCCTATTCTGAGTCGTCCATGGGAAAGTGTGTCGATGGATTTTGTAGGAGGTTTGCCTTTGTCTAGAAAAAGTCACGATGTTTGTGTTGGGGGTCTGTTGGGCATGGAATCCCCCCAAGGCATGTTTTGGGGCTTAAATCCCAAATTTTGAGCAAGACTTTTGTAAAATCTCCATGAATTGCAAGTGCGGGGTGTGAAAGTATAATATAGTCACAGGGTTGTCTGCCCTAGTTTTGTAATGTAATGTCGGCTGGATAGACCTACCCATGGTCCGCAGACCATGGGATTGTATAAATAGAGTGAGGCTCTAAGTGTAAAGTGTGTTTGTGGGTCGCAGAGTAGGATAAGGCTTTGCAGCTGTGTGCACAAAGGCCTAGTAGTCTGTAGTTGAGTGCGTGGACCCCTGCACCTGAGTGCACAGGGAAAGTCGAATCTATAATCGTTGGAAGAATCAATAAGGAGAAGTTTTTCTATAATTATGTGTATCTTTCTCTAGTTTAATTCATGATTGAATATAATTTAGGAGTATACTATTTATTTACTGCACGAACCTGTATGAATGTTTTCTATTGTTAAGTATAACTTAAGACATCTGAGTAGGCGAAGGTGCTTAATTGATACTGGAAGATAAATAAGATCTCCGGTAATAGTGCAAAACACGACACAACTCCCTGGTTAGGGCTGCACGAAGGTAGGGTATCAGGTCGCAAGGAATGGAAGGTGCTCAAAGCCACCTGTGTGCAGGGGCAAACAGTGGACTAGTCAAACTCATCAGAAATCTCTAGGGTGCAGAAACCTGGTTCTAGCACCCACCCATACTACTTCGGGTGAGACCTCAGTCCGCGCTCGACGGACTGTTGTCGAAAGGGCCAGTATTACAGGGATTTGTTTGGCTAATTAACTCTGAACCTGGGTTAGGCCCCAACAAGCCAACAAATGGTTCTATTGCTGGGACTGAGATCTACATAAAGATGTCTGATGTCATATCACTGGAATTTGACAAAGAAAGGAATTGAAGAGTGGTTGGACAGAAAGATTCATGAGTTCGCGGCGCAGGAAAACAAGAATATCCGATTATCAAAGGAATATTGGTTAGATTGCTACTTATATATGGAGACCCATGAAATTTTCTTTGCATCCTTGCCTACTGAGTTGTACAAGTGGATCATGAAGCTAACAGATAGCCAAGGAAGGTGTAAACTCGACAAACCTATTGTGTGGACTCCAGAATTGGTGCACAGATTGGAAGCATCGGAAGATCAAATCGTGCACGCTGTCGATCACTAGCTTGATTGAATCATAGGAGGATTCATCACCGAATTCACAGTAAATACTTCAGTCAGCTATAACGAGGAAAAACAACGCTTCCTCAAAGCACCGCGAGGTAAGTACGTTAAATTTTTGAACACTTGGATTAAAATGCTAATGTGTGAAAAGTGGGTTATGTGAATAAATTGATGTTTGGGGCTATGCAAAGTGGGAGAATCTACATAAATGAAGGTAGCATAGAACTAGAGACTAGCCCCTTGATTTCACCTCCGCGAGGAGGCGAAGAAGAGCTTGCGAAGGTCTTGCCAAGAAGTACGATCAATTTGATAAGGAAGAGAATTTTGCACATACCACCCCCACCCACACCACCACTAGTTTCATCGTCTTCACCCCCAACTTCACCCATCCCACCTCTGCCACCACCGCAAAGCAGTATGGATAGCACAATAAAGCTACCAGTGTTCAAGGGGGTAGGGAATGAAGATCCAGACCAATTTTGGTTCGTGGTAAAATCTGTATGGGAAGCACAGGGTGTCACATACGACAATATAAAGAAGGAAACTTTGGTCAACACTCTGTAGGATCGCCCACTGACCTCGTACATTAAGCATTCCAATGACAATCCGAATGCGGGGATAACGAATATCTAAGCCGCACTAAACAAGGTATTTAGCAAGCCAAAATCAAAGGCACAGTCAATCATTGGATCCAAGGAAATCACAATGCTACCAGGCGAAACCCCATGGGAGTTGGATCAAAGACTGAAGTGCACAATTCATGAAGAAAACATGACATTAACAGATGGGCAACACCGCGAAAGGTTTGTAGCATCATTAATGCCACATCTACGAAACACGTTGTCGCAACCAAGACTAACCACTTAGGCTGAGGCTTTGGAGGTCATGATGAGATTGCACAAGACTCTGATACACGATCCTAACCTGGGAGTCAAGCAGATTCACGCGCAATTGAAAAACTTGTGCCTTGAGATGAAGAGTTTGAAACAAGACAGGGTAGCTCGTCTAGAAGTGCGTGACGAAATTTGGTGTGTAAAGTGAAAGGGCCAGGGGCACGACAAGGACCACATCCCGGTGTTCGCAAATTACCTCACGGGAGGAGGACCAATTCCATTGAGACCAGAGGCACAAGTAGGGCCAAGTGCGGCGCCTGCATTATGGTGTGCGATTTGTCAAATATGAGGAAAGAATGCTACAGATAACTACCATGTATTACAAAAGTATATGCAGAATTCCTAGCAGTTGTTCTGTAATTTTTGCATGTTAGTAGGACATGATGAGCGTACCTGCAAAAGTTATGAACTAATGATGGATCAAACTCCTACCTATACAGTTCAGGCTGAAACACAAGCCCTCAATCAAAATGCAGGAATGGCATGCACTGGATTTCAGGGGCGTGGACGAGGTTGAGGAGGAATGGGACCAGGAAGAGGTCGCGGACAGCTGATATGTGACAATTGCGGAGGGCCGAGGCACTGTGCCCGCGATTGTAAAAATCCAACAAGACCATCATGCGTATATTATATGCAGTTTGATCATGAGATGGAGGACTATCCCACACTAATATCGAGGTTGTGCGATAAAGGAGAACTCCAGCTTCCCCCGACTCAGAACCTAAAAGTGATGAGGTATGAGCCACGCGAGGAAGAGAGTAATGTAAATATCATGCTGCAGAGTGGTATTATGATAGGGGATGATAAAGGCAAGCAGCCTGAAGAAAGTAGCTGGGTTCGCAAGGCTCCAATGAAGGAACCAGAATTTGATTTAGAGTGCGCTAAGGAGACCTTCATGGAAGCTAAGAGGAGCTTCACAGATGCCTCCACTTCAAGAAGTAAAGACAGACTAGAGATAGAAATAGACCCATCAATGCTCACTACGTTGTTAGAGACATGCATGAAGATTTTGCGTGACAACAAGGCTGTAAAGGGGTTACAAGAACTCATAACTAGATGTGTTGGGACCATGCTAGGAGAACCGCGCGTAGTTCAGAAGCTCGGGAAGCACACAACACAAACATGAATGAGATGAGATTGACTACGTAGATCGGGGAATATGAGATGGATCAAGTGATTCTAGATCTAGGATCGGATGCAAACATCTTGCCAAAACAAACATGGGAGTGCATAGCCAGGCCTGCATTACAATGGTATCCCATCCAACTCCGAATGGAAAACCAACAAAAGATCCTACCTATGGGGAGACTGCAGGGAATCACAGTAGATATCGAAGGAGCAAGCGCGCTAGTAGATTTCGAAGTGATAGATATTGTTGATGACAACAATCCCTACCCTGCGCTACTAGGAATAGATTGGGCCACTAACGTGAATAGAGTGATAAATTTAAAGAAGTGCAAGGTGATTTTTGAGAAAAAGTCACTACGCGTAGTGGTACCTTCAGACCTTGCGGAAGGATCGCGCTACATAGAGCCCGTGCACAACTACGAAAGCGACGACGATCTATACTGCAGCTACAAGATAACTGCGCGTGAGAAAGATTGGGTAAATCCAACCGCAGATGGTTGAATCTCGTGGGAGCGCGAAAGCTCCTGCAACTCGGATTCTGACGAGGAGATAGAGCAATGGCAAAATCGGTTACACGAGGTAACCACACTCAACTGTAACATGATGACAAGGTTGCTTCGCTGTGTAGCAACAAAGATAAAGGATCTGCCTACGTACGATGGGTTAGGTGAAGTGGAGGAGTTCTTGAAATTTTTTTAAAGAGAAGTGTTGGAACAACATTGTTTCAATACCCCGAAATGGGTACTGCATGCTACGCCTGTAAGGTGGTGGGGTACGCACCAAAAGAGTTTTGAGGATTAGCGTGAATGTAGAAGGATGATGCACATGCATTTTGGGAAGCCTCATATGAAATTGAAAGACAAGTATGATGGACTAGATGATCCACGTGCACACCTCGCGAAATGGACAAAGGTCTATGGGGAAGAGCCACAACCTAAGTGAGTGCACCTGTTCTGTCATACCCTGGATATTATACCCATGAATTGGTATATAGAGACAGAGCTCTGCCATGGCACGAACGAATGGGATAGCATGCACGAAGGATTCCTATTAACCTTCACGTTTAAGGATCGTTGGTGGGATACTGTTGATGATGCACTACAAGCAGTAAAAGCAACTATCTTTAAAATACCCCAGGAGCCAATGGAAGTGCTTTAGCTAGAATGGGCAACCTAGTTGAGCTGCGTCCTAGAGTGTTACAACATAACCATTGAAGAAGACGATGAGGATCTATGAAAAGTTAGCATTCTAGAAACTGAAGGTTATCGCGAGGTTCAAGGACCATTGATTGAGGACCCTGACATTACCGCGCTGGTAAAAATGAAGCAGGTGAACATTGGTACGGAGGCCGAACCGAAGTATACAATGTTCAGCGACTACTGGAATGATGCCATGGTGGATAAGGTGGTTTGAGTTACTCCGTGAGTACCAAGACTTATTCCCGCCCAAGATTATGGACTTAAAAGGGATCATTGGTGATTTAGGGATGATGAAGATCATCCTAAAACCCGACACGAAGATGGTTAAGCATAGGCCTTACCACTTGAATTTGAAGTACAAGGAAAAGGTCCACGTAGAATTAGATAAAATGCTCGCATATGGAATTATTGAGCCAGTGGAAGAATCTGAATGGGCAAGCCCTATGGTAGTGTAGGAGAAGAAGTAGAAGGGCAAGATAAGAATATGCGTGGAAATCAAGAAATTGAATGATGCCTGTGTGCATGACCCATTCCCGACTCCAATCATAGATGAAGTACTAGAAAATGTCAGCGGGCAAGAAGCATATTCTTTTACCGACAGCTTCTTAGGGTACCACCAGATCAAAATCGCGTTGGAAGACAGGAGCAAGACCACCTTCATGACTGAATGGGGCTTCTTTCAATACATCGTTATGCCGTTTGGGTTAAAGAACACGTCGGCTCTCTTTTCGCGCATAGTTGTTGCCACATTCAAAGAATATATTCACAAATTCCTGGAGGTCTATCTGGATGATTGGATTGTATTTGGATTGGTTAAGCAGCATGTAGCGAGCTTACACTTAATGTTGGATACTTGCCGATGACACCAAATCATGTTGAACCTCAAAAATTGTACTTTCCTCATTCCCTTTGGGAACCCACTGGGACGTGTGGTCTACAAAAAAGGACTAATGGTAGACCTCACAAATATTGCAGTAATTATGAATTTGGAAGCACCACGAAGAGTCAAACAATTGCGCGTTACCTTGGGACATATGCGGTACTACAGGAAGTTCATCACAAGTTATGCCCAGATCACCGTGCCAATGGAGAAACTGTTGAAAAACGATGCCACGTTCTGCTGGAATGATGATTGCATGAAAAGCTTGGATGTACTGAAAGAGAAATTAGCCTCTGCCCCAATCCTAGTCTTCCCAAAATGGGATGTGGAGTTTCATGTCCATGTTGATGTGTCATGTATAACGATGGAGTAGTGCTAACATAAGAGGGTGGAGAGGGCTGGGATCACCCTATTGCATTCGCAAGTCGCAGGTTGTCTAAAGCGGAAAAGAACTATTCCACAACCGAACGTGAGGGGTTGGCTATGGTGTACGTGCTATAAAAATACCGGCACTATTTGCTCAGAGGACATTTCAAGATGTGTACAGACCATTCCGCGCTAAAGTACTTGGTCACTAAGCCTATGTTGGAGGGGTGCGTATATAGGTGGCTCTTATTGTTCCAAGAATATGACTTTGAGGTCGTAGTGAAGCCCAGAAGCCTGAATGCAGGACCTAATCACTTGTCGCGTATTGAGACGGGAGAGGAACCTACTAGTATGGAGGAAGGATTACCTGACGCACAGCTCTTTGTTGTGCGCATAGCAGACAGACAATTTGAAGATACAATCCACTTTCTGACAACGGGGACTGCACCGAAGGGATACTTCGTCCAACAAAAGAAGGAACTAGTGGTGTGCGCAACTGATTTTTCCGTCATCGCAGGGCACTTATACAAGATGGGAAATGATGAGATATTGCAAAGGTATGTACCTGAATTTGAACGAAGTCAGATCCTCATGGAAGTGCATGGGGGAGTTGCAAGAGGGCACTATGTAGGGTGAGCAACTACACAAAAGATTCTCGTGCAGGGTTGTGGTGGCTACCCCTTTATCAGGATTGAAAAGCACATTATAAGGCCTGTGATCTATGTCAAAGGATAGGAAAACCATCGAGGAGGGATGAGATGCCTTTGAATCCACAAATGACCCTGCAACCCTTTGAAAAGTGGGAAATCGACTTTGTAGGACATATCAAACCTCAGGGAAAGACCAGCGTGAGGTACATTATCACTGCAATAGAGTACCTGACTCGTTGGGAAAAAGTGTAGCCGGTCAAAGGCTGCACGGCCGCCACGGCTGCAAAGTTTTTATTTGAACATGTGTTGACTCGATTTGGGTGTCTGAAAATCCTAATGAGTCATCGTGGTACACATTTCCTGAATGAAACCATTAGCGCGTTAACCAAAGAGTTCCAAGTGTATCATTAGAAAAGCACACCGTATCATCCACATGCCAATGGGACAGTAGAAGAATTCAACAAAATACTAGAGACTGTGATGACCAAAGTATGCAACGCACAACAGAGCGATTGGGATGTGTGCATACCTACATTACTATGGGCTTATAAGACAACGTGCAAGAAACTGATAGGCCAGACACCTTTTTGGTTGGTTTATGGCATGGAAGCTGTCATGCCAATGGACTATATTGTACCTAGTTTGCGCATAGCAGCGCTCACAGGGATTATGGACTATGAAGCCCTAGAAGAGAGGCTCGCGCAGTTGGAAGAATTAGATGAGGAATGCTTCCTGGCTGGCTTGCACTAGCAGGTGCAAAAGTAGCGCGAGAAGGCCTGACACGATTGCCATCATAAGTTGCACACCTTCAAGGTAAATGATTTAGTGTTGATATATGACAGTAAGTTTGATAAATTCTTGGGGAGGTTCAGAATGCATTGGCTGGGACCATACGTTGTTAAGGAGGTCACAGAAAGAGGTGTGGTACAACTAGTCAAACTAAATGGAGACCTTGTCCCAAGGAAAGTGAATGGTAGCTGATTGAAGCCCTACACAGGTGGCCTGGTTATTTGCCTAACTGACAGAAGCACAGTCTTTGTGCTCCAAGAATCCGGATGAAGGTGCAGGACTACAAACAAATGCAGGGGATGCTAGAATAGATGCAGAGAAGCACTCCCGACATAGAGGTCTTGGAGCAACGTATGTAGCAGATTCAACAAGTAGCAGCTCACTGCGCTGCCAACCTTGCAGCAGTTTGGACCCAATTAGAGGGACTCTATGCAAAGAACTCCGCACCGACAGAGTGACTCGAGGGCGAGTCATGATGTTTGTGTTGGGGGCCTGTTGGGTATGGAATCCCCCCAAGGCATGTTTTGGGGCTTAAAGCCCAAATTTTGAGCAAGTCTTTTGTAAAAGCTCCGCGAATTGCGGGTGTGGGGCGTGAAAGTATAATAAACTCATAAGGATGTCTGCCCTAGTTTTGTAATGTAATGTCGGCTGGATAGACCTACCCATGGTCCACGGATGATGGGATTGTATAAATAGTGCGAGGCTCTAAGTGTAAAAGAAAACGAAGGAGGGATGAGTAGAGGAGAAGTCTAAGTGATCGAATTGAAGTGTAAGGTGTGTCTGTGGGTCGTAGAGTAGGACAAGGCTCTTCAACTATATGCGCAGAGGCCTAGTAATCAATAGCTGAGTGTGCAGACCCCAACAGCTGAGTGCATAGGGAAAGTCTGTAATCATTGGAAAAATCAAGAAAGAGTAGTTTTGCTATAATTCTGTGTATCTTTCTCTAGTTTAATGCATGATTGAATATAATTTACGAGTATACTATTTATTTACTACACGTTCCTGTATGAATGTTTTATATTGTTAAGTATAACTTAAGACATTTGAGTAGGCTAAGGTGCTTAATTGACACTGGAAGATAAATAAGACCCCGGGTAATAGTGTAAAACGCGGCACAACCCCCTGGTTAAGGCTGCACAAAGGGAGGGTATTAGGCCGTGAGGAACGGAAGGTGCGTGAAGCCACCTGCATGCAGGGACAAACAATGGACCATTCGAACACATCAGACATCTCCAGGGTGCGGAAACCTGGTTCTAGCACCTTCCCATACTACTTCGGGTGAGAACTCAGTCTGCGCTCCACGGACTGTTGCCGAAAGGGCCAGTAGTATGTTAGAAAACTATATATTACGGAGCAATGGAACACATAAAATATTGCAGAAATATAAACACAGAAAATGCACAAAACAAGAGAGACACAGATATACGTGGTTCACCCAGTTTGAGCTACGTCCACCCTGAACAGCCAGTCCTTCCTTTCTATTATCCAGCAAAATGAAGAGAGACAACCTACAGTAAATCCGCTGTAATATCCTCTGTTTTCTCTCACAGTCTCACCTCTCTGTTTCTCGCTCAAAGAATACACATCTATATCTCAGCCTCCAATACAATGCCCTCATACAAAGAGAGGGGTTGCCTTCTAGGGAAAAAAACCCTAAACTAAACATAAGTTCTACCGTCAGATCATCTGCCTAATGAATGGCCCAGATTGACTAGAAATTACTATACTTTTACAAGGAAATTTTACATTTGTTTTTAGCTTCGGGGGTGCTGCCCCCGAGCCCCCGCCGGGGGACCGCTGGCCCCCGGACCCCCCAGCCGGGGGGGATGGGCCCCCCCGGACCCCCGCGGGGGGGACAAGAACCCCCCACACCCCCCGCGTGGAGGGGTGTACAAACTCCCTGGGTTATACATCCGGCTGAAAAAAAGACCTCTGAACAATCATGCTCCACATACAACAATCTTCCACTTGGAGAATGATTGTAGAAACTCCACTGCTGCTTCATTTGCTGGACAATGACTCCTCTTTGGACCTGGTTGTTTCTCATCTTCATCGTCATCCTTGAAGACCAATTGAAACTGAGCATATTCTCAGTTTCTCCCTGGTTACAAATTTTGTTAGCATATCTGCAGGATTCTTGCTAGTGTGTATCTTTTCCAGCTTCAACTCTCCATCTTCCAACACTGATCGTATGAAATGGTACTTGAGCTGTATGTGTTTAGTCCTGGAATGAAATGCTGAGTTCTTTGCAAGATGAATGGCACTTTGGCTATCACTGTATAACGTGCCCTTAACATGCTCCTTATCCAATTCACCCATAAACCTTTGTAACCAAATCATTTCTTTACTAGCCTCTGTAGCAGCAACATACTGTGCTTCTGTTGTTGAAAGTGCAACAACGCTTTGGATTTTTGAAATCCAACTGACAGCTGTTCCACCAACAGTAAATACATATCCTGTAGTGCTCCTCCTGTTATCCCTGTCACCTGCCATATCTGCATCAACATATCCCTGTAGAGAAATGTTTGCACCACCAAAGCATAATGCTTGATTTGTGGTACCTTTCAAATATCTGAGAATCCATTTCATTGCCATCCAATGTTCCTTTCCTAGATTGTTCATGTACCTGCTTACAACTCCCACTGCATGTGCAATATCAGGCCTTGTGCAGACCATTGCATAAATTAAGCTTCCAACTGCTGATGCATATGGAACTTTAGACATATAATCCATGTCTTCTTGGGTCTTTGGGCACATTTCCTTACTAAGTTTGAAATGGCTAGCAAAAGGTGTACTAACTGGTTTTGCATTGTGCATATTAAATCTTTTCAACACCTTTTGTATGTACTCATTCTGAGACAATGTTAATTTGCGATTTTTCCTGTCTCTAGTGATTCTCATACCAAGGATTTGTTTTGCAGCGCCCAAATCCTTCATTGCAAATGAATTTTCCAATTTTCTTTTGAGTACATTTATTTCCTGCATGTTAGATCCTGCAACAAGCATGTCATCCACATACAATAACAATATAATATAGCTGCCATCAATTTGCTTTTTCAGATAAACACAATGATCAGAGTGACATCTAGTATAACCTTGTTCAGACATAAACTTGTCAAACTTTAGATACCACTGCCTTGGAGCCTGTTTTAAGCCATACAAGCTCTTCTTCAACCTGCACACTAGTTTCTCCTTCCCTTTCACCTCATATCCTTGTGGCTGCTGCATATATATCTCTTCCTCCAAATCCCCATGGAGAAAGGTTGTCTTTACATCTAACTGCTCAAGATGCAAATCTTCAGCTGCTACAAGACTTAAAATAGTTCTGATTGAAGTCATTTTAACAACAGGAGAAACTATTTCATCAAAATCAATACCTTTCTTCTGTGCAAACCCCTTCACCACAAGTCTAGCTTTGTACCTCTGTTTTCCTCCATCTTCTTCCTTCAGCCGGTAAACCCATTTATTCTTCAATGTAGTTTTTCCTGCAGGCAACCTGACTAAGTCCCAAGTCTGGTTATGCATTAAGGAGTCCATCTCTTCTTCCATGGCTACCTCCCACTTCTTCCTGCTTTCAACCTGCATTGCTTCTTCATAACATTCGGGTTCACCAGAATCAGTCAACAATAAATAATATAATGAAGGAGAGTATCGTTCTGGGGGTCTACTTATCCTGGTAGATCTTCTAACACCACTTTCAGGTGTTTGGGGTTCCTGTTGCTGTTGTTGTTGATTATTATTATTTTCAGGCACCTTTACCTTTTCAGTGATTTCATCAAGAACTGCGTATTCCTTGTTTTCCTTTTCCTGTTTCTTTTCCTGCAACTGATTCTTATACAAGACCTTTTCATTGAATATTACATCTCTGCTCCTAATGGTTTTGTGATTTTTGTAATCATATAAGCGATAACCAAAATCATTAACACCATATCCAATAAAGGTACATTTCTTTGACTTTGCCCCAAGCTTTGTTCTATTTTCTTTATCAATATGGACAAAGGCCTCACAACCAAAAGGCTTTAAAAAAGAGTAGTTTACCTTTTTACCTGTCCATGCTTCCTCTGGAACACCACCATCCAAGGAACTTGAAGGCCCTCTGTTTATTAGATAAACAACGGTATCTACAGCATCTGCCCAAAACTGTAAAGGCAATCCTGCATGCAATCTCATGCACCTTGCACGCTCCATGATTGTTCTGTTCATCCTTTCTGATACACCATTTTCTTGTGGTGTTCTTGGAACTGTCTTCTCTCTGTGAATTCCATGTTTTGAACAGTACCTATCAAACTCTTTGTTGCAATATTCACCTCCATTGTCTGATCTAAGACACTTCAATTTCTTTCCTGTCTCAATCTCAACCAAAGCTTTCCATTTCTTGAAAGTATCAAATACATCAGATTTATTCTTAATACAATAAATCCAAGTTTTTCTAGTTGCATCATCAATAAAAGTAACATAATAACGATAGCCACCGACAGATGACACCTGAGCAGGTCCCCATACATCTGTATGCACAAGCTCTAATTTTTCATTCTTCTTTTCTTTCCCAACTCTGAGAAATCTGACTCTCTTCTGTTTTCCATAAATGCAATTCTCACAGAAGTCCAAATCAACATTCTTCAAACCTGGCAACAAATTCCTTGAGTGAAGAATCTTCATCCCCTTTTCACTCATGTGTCCGAGCCTATGATGCCATAATGCTGCATCTGCTCCTTTGGAAGTTAAAGCATTAACAGAGTTAGAAATACCATTGCATAAATACAATGTACCAACCTTTTCGCCTTTTGCTATTACCAGGGCTCCTTTGGTGACCTTCTGAGCTTTATCTGTGAAAGTTGTCACACAACCTTCACCGCCTAACTGCCCTGTTGAAATCAGATTTTTTTTAGATCTGGAACATGCCTTACCTCCTTTAATAGCCATTCATTTCCATTCTGCTGTTTTACAAGAACCTTACCCATTCCAACGATTTTATAGGGTTTATCATCACCCAGACGAACTTGTCCAAAATCTCCTTGAACATAGTCATGAAAGTATTTCTTATCAGGTGTGGATGTAATGAAGCCCCTGAATATACCACCCAGGAATCAGTAATATTTTCGAAAGAAAGAATCAAATCATCTTGTAACACCTCACCTGTCACATTTGCTTCATGATTGTTTTCTTGCTATGCATCTCCTTCTTTTCCCTTCCGAGATCTACAGTCTTTCTTTAGGTGTCCTTTCTTTCCACATTTCCAGCACACTATCCCCGATCTGGACTTGGATCTACCTTTCCTTGATTTACTACGATATCCTGAGCTCTTTCCTCTTTCCATTTTTCTTCCTCTAGACTCTGCACTCAAAGCATTTCCCGATGTCTCACCGGAGCTTTTCCGTCGCATTTCCTCGCTAAGGATAGCGCCGAAAACATCATCAAACTTTAAAGTACTAGATCTAGAAACATAGTTACTAATGGCCATTACCAAACCATTCCAACTTTCTAGCAATGAGCACAAGAATAACAGAGCTCTAACTTCATCATCAAAGTTTACCCCTATAGAACTTAACTGACTTGTAACTGTATTAAAATCATTTAAATGGTTTGCAACAGATCCACCTTCCGACATATTCATATTAAATAACCGTTTCATAAGAAATACATTGTTTGAGGCCGAGGGTTTTTCATATAGTTTCGACAACGTCTGCATCAAACCCTCTGTCGTGGTTTCCTTCGAAATGTTGAAGGCGACTGACGCAGCAAGGCACAACCGTATTGTTCCGAGTGCCTTTCTGTCGAGAAGGTTCCATTCTTCATCTTTCATACCCGTCGGCATCTTTGTTTTTCCGCCCAATGGTAGGTATAGATCTTTCTGATACAGATAATCTTCCATCTGCATCTTCCACAGTGAGAAGTTTTGGCCGTTAAATTTCTCGACCCTAAACTTACCATCTTCCGCCATTGCTCCCACTCGAACCAGGAACCCTTCTTTCCTGCGAGTTTATCAGCCAAATAGACCTTCGGCTCTGATACCAGTTGTTAGAAAATTATATATTACGGAGCAATGGAACACATAAAATATTGCAGAAATATAAACACAGAAAACGCACAAAACAAGAGAGACACAGATATACGTGGTTCACCCAGTTTGGGCTACGTCCACCCCGAACAGCCAGTCCTTCCTTTCTATTATCCAGCAAAATGAAGAGAGACAACCTACAACAAATCTGTTGTAATATCCTCTGTTTTCTCTCACAGTCTCACCTCTCTGTTTCTCGCTCACATAATACACATCTATATCTCAGCCTCCAATACAATGCCCTCATACAAAGAGAGGGGTTGCCTTCTAGGGAAAAAAACCCTAAACTAAACATAAGTTCTACCGTCAGATCATCTGCCTAATGAACGGCCCAGATTGACTAGAAATTACTATACTTTTACAAGGCAATTTTACATTTGTTTTTAGCTTCGGGGGCACTGCCCCCGAGCCCCCGCCGGGGGACCGCTATCCCCCAGACCCCCCAGCTAGGGGGGATGGGCCCCCCGGACCCTCGCAGGGGGGACAAGTCCCCCCCGCACCCCCCCGCGTGGAGGGGTGTACAAACTCCCTGGGGTATACATCCGGCTGAAACAAAGACCTCTGAACAATCATGCTCCACATACAACATAGTATAGGGATTTGTTTGGCTAATTAACTCTGAACCTAGGTCAGGCCCTAACAAGCCAACAACTTCCAAATTGATCGCCTTCCCCTTTTCTTCCATGGTAAGCCTAGTTCGTAACGGATTCCTAGGGGACACGCACACCGGTACCATATGCTTCTTGTCTCTCTTGGGTCTCGGCATGCACGACTATTTAGGGATTTCTCAAACTATCCTGACACTTTCAGGGGATTCTCCTACCGTCATGGCCTGCACGACCTCCTCAGCGGTCATTTACTCCAGTATCCATGGCTTCTTTAAGCACAACCATAGTGCTATTCCACAATTCTCTCAATGGTTCGGGTATGTTCTCAAACAACGAATTCACCTTCAGTTTCTTGCATGTCGTCCTATAAGCACATAATATTGCAGGTACGTACAGGTCCTAATCACTTCGATGTGCATTACATACTTTGTTCAGTGCGTTGCATACCTTGTGGAATGCTTCTGCGTGGATAACCTTTTGCACGATTGTTCTTCCTACATAATTTTTTCCCAACATTAAGAGCCATTTGTACATTGGTCCCCCCAACACATGCTTATTGACCATACCTCTCAGCGCGGAGTTCATGTGCATCCGCGTAGGTTTTTTTCCATATGCCTGCACCCCCTGGCCAGATGCACGTGTGGACTATCCTATCCATTGTATTTGTCTATCAATCGCACTCTAGTATTTCCAAATCGTGTGCACATCATTCTCCTACATTCATGCCAGTCGTCAAAGCTCCCTTTGTGCATACCCCACCACCTCGCGGGCATAGCATGCAACACCCAGTCCAAGGCCTGGAACCATTGCTTTTCCAGCACCTCCCTTTCAAATTTATTCAAGAAAGTATCTACCTCACTTAGGCCATCATAAGTAGGCAGGTCTCTTACTTCTGTCGATACGTAATGCAGTGACCTTATCATCATATTACAATTTACTGTAGTTACCTCGTGTAACTGATTCTGCCATCGCTCTGTTTCCTCATCTGAATCTGACATACAAGAGATTTCACACTCCCATGCAATCCACCCATCCGCGGTGGGATTCACCTAGTCATGGCTTCACGCTGTTATCTTGTAGATGTAGTCCAAATCATCATCACTTTCCTAGTCACGCGCCAGCTTCATATAACGCGATCCTTTAGGAGGGTCCAGGGGTATAATTACGCGTAGTGAATTCTTTTCAAAAATCATTTTTCTCTTTTTCAGATTAATCACCCCGTTCATGTCAGCGACCCAATAAATTCCTAGGAGCGCAGGGTAGGGATTGTTGTCATCAATAATATCTATCACTTCAAAGTCTACTAGCGTGCTCACTCCCTTAATGTCCATGGTTATTCCTTGCAATCACCCCATGGGTATTATTTTCTATTGGTTTGCCATTCACAGCTAAATAGGAGACCAATGCAACATTGGTCTCCCCATTCACTCCCATGTATGCTTCGAAAAAACATTCACATCCGATACTAAGTCCTGGATAACATGATCCATCTCATATTCTCCAATCTGTGTGGTTAGTCTTATTTCTCTTCTCGTTCTTGTCTTATGTTTTCCGATCTTCTTGACTACGTGCGGTTCTCCTGGCGTGGTGCCTGCACATATGTTAATGAGTTCCTATAACCCTTTTACTACCTTACTATCGTGCAGTAGCTTCATACATGTCTCCAAGAACGTTGTGAGAATAGACGGGTCCATCTTTGGCTCCGGTTTATCTTTGCTTCCTGAAGTGGAGGCATCAACGAAGCTCTTCTTATCTTCCATGAAGGTTTCCTAAGTGCGCTCCAAATCAAACTTTGCATCCTTCACCGGAGCTTTCCGAACTCAAGTACTATCTTCTAGTTGTTTTCCTTTGTCGTCTCTCGTCGTGATTCCACTTCGGAGCATAATGTTTACATTCGGATCTTCCTCGTGCAGCTTAGACCTCATCATCTACAGGTTCTGAGTCGGGGGAGGCGGTAACGCTCCTTTGTCGCGTATCCTAGCTATCAGCGTAGGACAATATTTTGTCTCATGATAAAAAAAGTTGTAATACAAACATGATGGGTGTGTTGGATTTGTACAATCATGGGCATAATGTCCTGGACCTCCACAATTGTAACATATCAATTATCTACGACCTCTTCCAGGTCCTACTTAGCATCAGCGTCGTCTGCGCCCTTGAAATCCTGTTCACACCATTCCTGTATTTTGATCAAGGTGTCATGTTTCAGCCTAAACTCTGTAGGTGGGAGTTCTATACATCATTAAATCATAACTTCTAAAAGTATTCTCATCGTGTCCCATTGACCTACAAAAGTTGCAAAACAACTGTTGCGAATTTTGCATATACTTCTGTAACAAATGGCAGTTGTCTGTGGCATGTCTTCCAACTATTTAACGAATCGTGCACCAAAATTAGGTGTCGTGCTAGGTCATGCTTGTGCTTCCAGCATTAAAGGCATTAGTCCTCCCCTGCGAGGTAATTTTCAAAAACCGGGCAGTGGTCCTTATCATGATCCTGACCGTTGCAGTTTACGCACCATACCTCTTCATGCACTTCTGGTTGAGCTATCCTGTCCTGTTTCAGACTTTGCATCTTAAGGCATAAATTCTTCAGCTACGCATGGATTTGTAGAACTCCCAAATTGGGACCCTACATCGGGGTCTCATGCAGCCTCATCACGATCTTTAAGGCCTCTTCCTGAGTCATTAGCTTCTGTTGCGATAACGCACTCCTTAAATGTGGTGTTAGCAAGGATACAAACCACTCGCGATGTTGTTCATCCGTCAGATTCATATTAGCCTTGCGAATCATACATTTCAGTCTCTAATCCAGCTCCTAAGGGAGTCTCGCCTAGTAGCATCGTGATCTCTTTGAATCCAATGATCGGCTCTGCTTTAGAATTCAGCTTGCTAAATTCTCTATTTAACACTGCTTGGATATTCGCAATTACCGCATTTAGATTTTTGTTGGAGTGCTTAATATACCAGATCAGCATGCAGTCTTACAGGGTGTTAACCAGTGTCGCTTTCTTTATATTGTGATCTGTAATTCCTTACGCTTCCCATACAACCCTTACCACGAACCAGAATTGGTCTAGATCCTCATTTCCCAAACCTTTTAACGCAGGAAACTTCATTGTGCTTGCCATATTGAATTGCGGTGGTGGTGGAGGTGGTACGGGTGAAGATGGAGGTGATGGTGGTGAAGCCAGTGGTGGTGTGGGTGGAGGTGGTATTCACATAATTCTTTGCCTTATTAGATGGATCACACTTCATGGTGAGACCTTCACGAGCTCTTCCTCGTCCCCTTGCGGAGATGAAATCAAGGGGCTAGTTTCTGGTCCCTTACTTCCTTCATTCCTGTAAGCTTTTCCACTTCGCGTAGCCTTGAACATCAAGGTAACTGCATAACCCTCTTTTCACACAATAGCATTTTAATCCAAGTATTCAAAGACTTTACGTACTTACCTCGCAGTCCTTTGAGAAAGCATCGCTCTGCCTCATTGTAGCTAACTAAGGTGTCAACTGTGAACTCAATAATGAATCCTCCTATAATATGATCGAGCCAATGATCGACGACGCGTGCGATCTTATCCTTCGATGCTTCTAACCTTTGCACTAGCTCTTGGGTCCACACAATAGGATTGTCGATTTTCCACCTTCCTTGGCTATCCGCTAGCTTCGCGATCCACTCATACAGCTCAGTAAGGAAAGACGCGAAGAAGATTTCGTGGATCTCTGTGTACAAGTAGCAGTCTAACCACTCTTCCTCCGTCAGTTGCAGATTCTTGTTCTCCTGTGGTGCGAAATCGTGAATTCTTCTATCCAACTAGCCTTCAATTTCCTTCTTAGTTGGATTCCAATGATATGACATCAAAAATCTCTATGAAGATTCCGGTCCCGACAACAGAACCATTTGTTGGCTTGATGGGGTTTGACCTAGGTTCGGAGTTATTTAGCCAAACAAATCCCTACACTACTAGCCAATTCGGCATTAGCCCGTGGAGCGCAGACTGAAGTCTCACCTGAAGAAATGTGGGGGGATGCTAGAACCAAGTTTCTGGACCCTTTAGATGTCTGAGGTGTCGATTTAGTCCAACTATGCCTATCTTTGGGCAGGTCACTTCACGCACTATCCTGACTTTCAATACCTTCACGATCTATTATAATCTCCTTTTGTGCAGCCCTAACCAGGGGCTGAGATGCTTTTGCGCTACTATGGCAACGTCCTGGACTATTTACCCAAATTACACCACGTATCTTACTTATCTTCTTACAAATGTCAGTCCACTTCACATAAACATATATTATATCTTATATTCACTTAATCAATACAGTCATATATATTCACACATCATATAAACACTAGAAGTGCAATTTATACCCACTATACTCAATGCATAAAACAGGAAATGAATACATAGAATAGATATAAAACTTCTCTTTATTAATACTTCCAACTGTTACAGACTCCACTTGC
This sequence comes from Pinus tabuliformis, assembly GCA_031772625.1. Lineage (NCBI taxonomy): Eukaryota > Viridiplantae > Streptophyta > Pinopsida > Pinales > Pinaceae > Pinus > Pinus tabuliformis. The sequence goes on from CM062809.1 coordinate 333,554,280, forward strand.
CCTGTGCATTCAGCTGCAGGGGTCTGCGCACTCAACTGTGGACTACTAGGCCTCTGTGCACTCAGCTACATAGCCTTGTCCTACTCTATGATAGACTAGACTTTACACTTCAGATATGACTCAAGTCTTCATTCTTATCATTATTATTCCATGATCTGATGATCTTCTTAACTACTTAGAGCCTCGCTCTATTTATACAACCCCATGGTCTGTGGACCATGGGTATATCTCTATAGCTGACATTACATTACAAAATTGAGGGTGGACAACCTTATGACTCTTTTACAACCTATGTGCTCCGCGCCCACAAAATGCAAAGTCTTTACATCAGGGTTACAATGTTTGACCAAAATCTGAGCTGTATGCCCCAAAACTTCCCTTGGGGGATCTCATGCCCGACACATTAGCTCTCCTCCTCTTAACCAATCTCTGAACACCTTGGAAGCCTTTGATGGCAAAGGTTCATGACCATACGGTATTCTCACGAACTTGCCAATTACATTAGAAGTTGTATATGCCAATCTCAACTACAACCTTCTCCTCGAGCGAAGCTAGACTCACACCATGTTTTGTGTGGTGTCTTCTTTGTTCCACATACTTCGTTTTACTCATGAACGAAAAATTGACATGGTTGATCAAATGTGCTTCTTTTTTTCTAGTTCATCAAACAACAACCTTCCTTACGTGGGAAATACTGAGATTCCTTATGAGAGTGTGGGAGCAGGTCTCTTCAAAGACTTTGCTTTAATGGGTACTTTTTCTCTCCCACCTCCGAATGTTCATTCGGTCAATATGATCTCAGATTCTATGGATCCTTGGATTATCCCTACCGATGATCAAATTGAATCATTTGATGATATTATGCATTTAAGCCCATTGGAGATAAATTATCCAGAAATTATCTTAAGCTTCAATGGTTGCTTTAGAAAGTTATACTGTCTTCATTATGAACTTGCAAAATTATGTGCCATCTCCTTGGCTTGGTTCTTGGGATTCTATGGATCCTTTGAACAAGACATTCCCCACCGATGAGAGTATCGTGGAGGTCATGTCTCTGGATGAAATTCCATGGAATGGTCTACATCATCATTCTTATTTTCTTCCTAGCCTCAATGAGATGCCTTCCAGTCTTGAAGCATTTGTTTCTCATTTCCCTACACCTCCACTTCAGACACCTGTTCTGGTGCATGAGGTATTCTAGGAGGGTAATATGGGAAACATCACTGCGACAATGCCTCTTGACATTTCCATTAAACCGAGAATTGTTGAGAACTTTCATTTTGGGGTTTCCTAGTCTCTAGATGAAATCAGGGTTTATACTCATATTTTTAAAGAATTCCGAGACGTTTTCACTTGGTCATAGGAGGAAATGCCTGGTATCGATCCAGACATAGTGGTGCATGAGACTCCAACTTATCATGGTGTTAATCTTGATTGGCAATGGCTTCGCCCTGTGCACCCTCGAAAGGCTGATGTTATTAAAGCAGAAGTCGAGAAGGTTTTGAAAGCAGGTTTCATCTATCCTATTCCAATGATGGATTGGGTATCCAATATCCATTGGTACACAATTTCTAATTAGTTACTAAAACAACAACTAAAATTTGTATATAAATGACTATTTTTCAGTGGGTGACCAGTAGTAGTTAATTTACAGTACCTTATAACGTGACCAACTTTTAGTCGATTTTCGCTTAGTAATTAATTGATTGTCTCAATTTTATCATCTAGCAGTATATTTATTCATAAATTTGGTCATTAATTTAGTTATTGATTTAGTCATTAATTGCCACAATTAATGACCAAATATACAACAAAATATGTTGCTATATGATCATTTGAGAAAACCAATTAATGACCAAAGAAATATGACCAAAATGTTGGTCGTGTTATAAGATACTATAAATTAGCTACTGATAGTCATATATATGAAAATTTTAGTCATTGTTTGAAACCAATTAATGACCAAAGAAATATGACTAAATTTTTGTTGTGTTATAAGATACTATAGATTAGCTACTAATAGTCGTATATATGGAAAATATAGTTGTCATTTGTAATGAAAAATTAATCATTTGCAGTAGTCATTTATATTTTTTTGGTAGTTTCATATTCATTATATAAACGACCAATTTAGTAGTTTATATTAATTTCATTTATTTTCATTAATAATCATTATAAACGACTAATTTAGTCATATATTCATTTTATTGTTGTTCATCATTAATCAATATAACCTACTAATTTAGTAGTTTTAGATTTATTTTATGTGTTCATTATTAATCAACATAGATTAATTAGTATGATTTTGCGACTAAATTAAAAAAAAAAAAAAAAAAAAAAAAAAAAAAAAAAAAAAAAAAAAAAAAAAAAAAAAAACATCATACAATGTGAATTGGTTCATCTAATATGAAAATTCAAAATTACATATGTTAGTTAAAATACTAAACAACATCAAGTGCAATTATAAATAATTTCAACCACATAAATTAGATTATATGAAATGTCGAGTATTACAATATGAGTTTCCAACTTAACATTGGTTGGACTGCAATTTACACATGAAATGTTATTTCATCACTATAAAACATTATCATTGTGCTGTCAAGTCATTGCAAGTGAATTCATCAACTATGAAGACTTGAACATCAGTCTCTATGTGTGTGTCTTATGCAGGATATTGGCTTTAAGGGTACCACTAGACCGGTTCTCTTCTCTCTCTTTTTGCATTTGTCACTCCAGTGTTAGTGTTCTCCTCTTTCTTCAAATCTTGTTGCTTACCATCAATATTGAGTTCCTTTTCTGAAAACAAAAGAACCTAGAATGTAGACTGTAAGACATGAAAGACGATGAACAATAGAATATAAATGAAAGTATACTATAAGGATTTATATTACATATACCTCAACATCAACAATGTTAAAGTCATTCTTCCTCATAAGAGAAAGAAACTCGAACAAGTTTTCTACAGTTGAGGGATAGTGGCCACTATGTGGCCAGATGACCTGTATAAACAAATTAAAGTCACCATAGAAAAGAACACCTTAGTAACTTAGTATTCAACCTTCAAGGAAAGCTTAGGCACAATCATGCCAACTAAGTTACATGCTAAAAAGCTCAAGCTCTAAAAAACTTGTTAAAACAAATCATCCGAGGTGTGATGTCTAATCCTTGTCATTTTATTCGCAACAATAATTTGTCGTCTAATGCATGAAATTGGTCAAGTATATAAACAACATGTTCTCAAATAACAACATGAAAGTAAACTTTTCTAATAATCATGAAAATCTTTCAATACAAAATAGTTAAAAGGATTTCAATCAATATCGTGTAATATTAATTTCATCTTCAAGCTTTGGTTGTTGTTTAAATAGACATAATACAAAGTACTTTCAATTTCATAGTTAAAATACAAAGAAAAATCGAAATAAACGTTCAAAATACAATCAAACAATAAAGAGAGGATATCATGGAATGGACATTGCAATTATAAAAAAATTGTTTACCTATCCATCGATATCTTATCACGCATTCCTAAAACATTTTCTTGCCCAAAATAACCATGAGGTGAAAGAATCACAACATTAAAAACCATAGGAATACTTACTAGAAACATTTCCAAAGTCGATGGTTGAAGTGCCTGAAGGATTTCCATCAAAAAATGAATCATATCCAAGACACGGTCTCTATATTGTCTCCCAATCTTTTTTCCAATCACATTTCATGTAACCTGCCCACACCAGAGTCAAGTAACAATCAAATGAAGAAATTGACATTTGTTTTTACCTATTATATGTATAAACTTTGAATATAATTTGTTTTGGTAACATATTAATTCGTATTTAAAGCCTTCCTGTCATGAGAATGTATCAATCAAATAGAACATCAGAAAAATTGACTTCAATGAGGTCCTCTAACAATTTCTACAATATCAATATTTGTCTCGTTGTGATATCTTTGATAGAAAAAAGAACATATCTGAAAACAAAAAAGCCATATATTACTTATGTTCAAACTATGTATATGGTGCATTCTTAGGTAAATTTTTAAGATGTCCCTCTACATTTACCAAAGCGGATTGTAGCTTGGTTAAACTCTTTATCCTTTCATTCAACATCAATTTCTGCAAGATAAATGTCACACATTATTCTTTCCCATTTCTCAACATGCTAGATATGATAAATTGAAAGTCACATAAAAGCAAGAGAAAACCATTTTCTAACCAAAACAAATAAACAAACAATACCTCTAATAAAACTTCAGACATCAGAAATTACTTTGCCACATGCTCAGACTAAAGGTGATATTATTTGAATCATCTTTAGATCATATTTAATGGGATATTCGTATTTTTAACATGATTTCAATTTGGTGCTAAAAGAAATATATAAATCCATGTTATTATCAGTAAACTTCAAGAATAATTCAAAAAAATAATGTCATTATAAGGTATGGAGAGAGAAACATCTTCATAAATAGGATTTTCTATTTTAGTTTGGTTTGAGTTGAGTTGGTATTTGAATATATAGTTTTCTCTAAGTAAATGAAATAGAAATATGAGAATCGAAATAACCCTGTGAATTTTTAATTAATTCATATTATATATGTCTAAAACATCCAGGTCATCCTTCTATGCTATATGATAGAGATTTATTGGCATAGAATAATAATGAATTAACTCTCAAAAACAATGATGCAATATATTACCCAAGGAAAGAAAAATGACATGGCTTCAGTATTTGTGTGCTCAAAGGAAATCCAACAATGGTTGTGTTCTTTCTTTATCATGAAATAGCATTGAAGACAAATGTTGGCTCGGAAATTGAACTCTGTTACCAATAGGAGATGGTCATTTTGGGTAAGGAAAGGATGCATTGAAGGGCTCAAGTTCTAGCTCCAATACATAGTTATCCTTGTCACTACAAAATACAAAGTTGTCATGATTTGCTTATCCAGTTAAAAAGAAAAGTGAGTTTGTATTTGTGCACTTGTGATGGTATATGAAAAAGAGAGCACTAGTGGAAATCAAAGTGTGTTGTCCCATCATTCAACCTAAAAGAAAACTTATATATTCAGTTGTTGACTACAGTGGAAATCAAATGTAAAACCCACTCAACTTGACCTTTACATGACATAGTCGTAATAAACTAGTACAATAGAAGCATGCTAACTCATAAACAAGAGATGATAAAAAAAAATAATGGAACATTATTTCCTGCCACATAATTGGCATGAATAAAATTTCCACATAATTCATCCAAAAAATGAGAAGAACTTATGGCAAAAGAACATATCATTAGTGTTTTGTACCCTCTTTAACATGTCATGTAGCCTAGGGAGGTAGAGGAGGCCAAATGTGGCAAGATTCCAAGTGTGTGGGTTATAAAAACAAAAATGTGGAAAAACGTGCCTACCAATTCATGAAATCTCACTCTAAATAATAAAACATGTTGAGGATAGTAATGATGAAAATAGATCATGTATTAAGATCAAGCCCCTTATTGGTCGTGAATTAGCAAGGCGGATGGTAATTTCTACTCATAATTTTTTTTTTATCATAATTAGTGTAATGACTGTGTGGATCTTTTTGTGAATTTTTTTACATTTATATTATGGCGTCCTTATAGGAGAGAGTGATGAAAGTTCTCCAAGTTTGGTCAGACTGGTTTCTCCTTTCATATGCTTATGTGAATGGACAAAGAGCTACCTTTCTTCGGTTTGGAAATTCAGGTGTCCCTCCCTTTCATTCAATATGTGGAGATGCCCCACCATTTAAGAACCTTGATGGTTCTGAATCCAATATTACAGACACAAAAGATGGATCTTGTCCAAATCAAGATGTTGCTATGGTGATTGGAGAGGGAGCAACAGCTCGAGAATTGTTTAGTATTCCTCTTGTGGAGCTTGAAAGATATTGTAGGAAAAATGGTTTATCTATTTGTGGCGGTAGGGAGGTAATGTTTTTCTGATTGCTTAGCTTAGAAGAAGAGGAGAAGCATAAGAACCAAGATCAAGATGAGGATTTCAGGTATGGGTATAAAATTGCAATCGAAGGGAAGCATGCAAGAGAAATTGATGCTTATATACAATTGGGAGGGGGAAGGTGGAACACGGGTGAAGAAATAAAATCCATACTTTATGATGATAAGAACTATATATCATTATCATCATCTAGGAAAAATATTCAGAAAGAATCATCTTTACAGTCATGGGTTTGGAACGTGAATTAGTGGATGCCTCTTGCAGTGGATCTTTACTAAAAAAATGTTGGTGTCATGATGGTAGTGTCACGTGATGTGCCCCCAAAAGTTCAAAATATTTTAGGCAATGTCAAGGAAAATTTATCTCTACTCCTTAACTCATCTTTCGCCCCATCCACGTTTTGATATACCAATTATCAAGATCATAGAATGATATTTTCTTTAATGAACGAGTCCAAGGGCTAACAATTTAAGGATATGATCAATTTTTTTTAAAAATGGACAGTCTTGTCTGACTTGCAGGGACTTGGGTGTCAAAATTGCTGCCGAGCCAATGTTATTCACATGTAAAAATTTTGAGTATGACTTGGGGTTGAGTTTGAATGAGAGGATTTTGCTTAATACTGTTTAGTCAAGGAAAAGAACCAAATTCAGAGTCCATTTGAATTATGATTCATGAAGCATAGTAACAGAGTTGGTGAGATTAATAGGGCTCATCCTTGTCATGATGTGTTACATTCAAATGGCATGAATGCATGAATTTAAAAAGGCTAATATATGATATAAATCTTGGGGAATTTTGACCAAATAAATTACCCAAACCTGACACTTGAGATATGATATAAATCTTGGGAAATTTTAACCAAATACATAACCCAAAGCTTAAACCTAGTAGTGTGAAATCCACTGTTTGAAGTGTGGCTACTGAAGACAAATTTCCTAAATACTTTTAAAAATCAACATACAAATAATTTATAAAAGCATGGAATTTCGTTGTCAATCAAATGTCAAACCGGATAAAAATTAAAGTGATAACCCACAATGACAATCCAAAATCGACAAGACATATTGGATACATGTTCAAAACTTAATGGGAACATCCTAATCCTACAGGTTACTCATCTAAAGCAGCCGAAGATGTTACCTTGCTTGGGAAACATGGAACGTTAATGATATAAATGACAAAAACATAAATAATTAAAACTAACTATTAGAACCAGCGCAAACAACGAATGATAAACATAATGAAAATGGGGCAAAATTTCACATACCCACTCCATGAGACTACCATCGCTTCCATACTCGATGTTGCCCAAGACTAAGCAGGTCATTCCACTGGTGTCCACATCCTCGTATCCACATACAACCTGCATTGGTCATACCCTTCCATAAAGAAAAAATAAAAGAAAATGAAGCCTGAAATCCTTTTTACTGGTCATCGATTAAAAGATTTTGAAGCGTGTATTTAAAAAGAAGATTCTCATACCAATATCCTTGCTTGTTTTGAAACTCTATTCAAATACATCACTTCCTCCAAAAACTTTACATATCGTGGATCGTCATAATTCAAGTCACCAATTAAATGAAGTTCCATCATCTCTAGAGCATGGGCGCTCTGAAGAAAGCAACATAATACACTCATTTCCTTATCATGAAATCCAGTTATGTCTACATAAACCTGTATATACAGAGATGAGAGAGTGAGGATCCGAGACGTCGAGGTATGGGATATTTTGAAAGTTCCTGCATTGCATTTCAAAACCAGAATAAGCCAACTCTGCACTCGTTTACGAGGTAAAAGACATAAATATTCATTACGAACATGATGGAAAAAAACCATGGAAGAATTTTATGGTCTTTTCACATCTTATAGCAGGTTAAATTTTTTAATTTAGGTAGTGTAGATTTTCATTAATGAATAGATATGAAACAAAGTCATTACTTAGTTTTGTTTCATATCTATTGGTTATACTGAATCTACAAATAGGACATAATAATGAACCAAAACATAATAGTCAACCTAAGCTGCATCAATATACACTTTGTATAAAAAAATTATGGTATACCTGACAACTAAGTAGCAAATGAAAACATTCTTAAACATCGAAACATGTTGTTCGTTGCACATGTAAAAGAAAATCAGAAATTATGTTTTTACCAAGATAAAGTTGTCACCCATTAACAAACATTGGAGATTAAGAAGCCTTTCGAACAACAAATTGAGAAGACACATATTTCTTTAAGAAAAGGCACAACACATATGACCAGATCATTTAATGATTTAAAGCTCCCCATCATCTCAATCAATATGTCCACAAAGAAATTGTATGCATTATCGGGATATGAATCCATTTCCAGTATGATCAAATTACTTCCACATTGCAAATTGAGTCTCAATATAGAACATGAAATATCTTGAAATAGTATCCCATTTATTCTCAAATATTTTATCATGTATGCCCCTGCATACACATACAAGACAACCTGCACTTACTGTGGTTTATATTTTATCCACATACAACATGCATTTACACTATTTTCATTGTAAAGCATTGAAAGTAATAGTAAAATCCAAACTTACATGGTAGTAGTTTGAAGCAATGCGATTGTAGAGGTTTTGTCCATATCTAGTGGCTATTTCACGCAATTCAGTGACTCCTCTACTGAGGACCACAAACGCAGGGAGTGCACAGAAGGTTGAATACTGACAATCAAATATTTCTTATGTTTTGGTTAGTCGAGTGGGGCATCTGATCAAATTTGATGAGCATATAGCTAAGCTTCAAAAGGGGTCCTATGCAAGTGCTTTTAAATGATATCCCTTGGAAGCTTCAACATAGTACTCAATATCATCATATGAAGGACCACCCAAAAGCAAACCATCTGATCTTGTCGAAGTTTCAGAACCAAGTCACCCTTTTTCAGAAGACCACTGCTATTATCATTTTGAGCAATTATTTTAATGTCAACACCTGGGATTGCTGGTGGCATTGACCCCGAATTTACTTTCCTAGGCACCCCACAAAAGAAGGAATATCAGGTTCGCACCCATCAGTTTTAACAACAATGTGCCGACTTCTTGGATATAACAAGACATTTTCAAAACTATTTTTCTCACTAGCATTCCTTTTATCTCTTAGAACAAAGACCATTTCATCTTCAAGATTGGCCCAATGAGTGTAATGTTGCTTGGTCCATTAGCAATTGAAACAAGTTTGACATTATTGATCATATCTATAAATGCACCCTCCTTTTGCCATATGTCTACAATAATGCTTCGAGACAACTCATTTTCTTTGGGTTAAGAACTTGAATCAACATGTATTTTACCACTCAGTAGATATTTTTCACGAGTCAAATATATAGGCTTATGGTTCAATACATTGAATTCTAATGAAGAGATTCCAAAGAAAATGCATGAGTTCAAGAAATGAAGCATGTGCACACGAGAAGCTTCTAAGTAGATTTGCTACCATCCTTTCTCAATCAACAAATTCATTGGTTCTTTGTTTGGATATACGATGTAAGAAGCCACATGATGAGTAGACATAATACACAATGAATAGCCTTTTTGGATAAACACTATCTCTAAATGATCAGAAACACCAACATTGACATCAATAACCTTTCTCTCCTAAAACCAGTCATCATCCCAAATTATCTAACAAATCAGATGAAGGTGCATGTTTTACCTCAAGACGCAATGCACCAGGTAGGAATTTCTCAAATATGAAGTCACTGCTCTAATTTGTAAAACTTAAAGAGTTAATATTCTCTGAACCTAGAGTTCAACAGCCAGATAAGTAAGTCATATAGAAATCGAGGAGTCACATCCTTCCTTGCATATCACTAATCCATGGATATCAACAAGGGCCTTTATAAATTCAATGCCAAACATTGGTCTAGTTACTGTCACATCAATATGTGATGGTGAAAATTGAAGACCAGAATCATGTTATGTTGTTGTGGTCAATAGGGATATTCGATATTAACATGGTTGAACCTCGAAGCAAAAGTTTCCCATATCAGCAATCCTCTTTAGTTGAGGCTTAACATTGTCTCGCCCATGTATTAAGACAACTTGACGCTTGCCATAATAGCCATTTGTCACTAATTTTAGAGAACCAAAAATATTATTATCTGTTGCTTATATCTTTGGGATTGAAGCCATGTTTGGCACAACCATGAAATTCTCCAAACTGCTAAACTCGAAGTGATCCTTCTCAGCCTTGATTGTGTAGCATGTTGATTTTGTATGATCGAGTTTGTAATATCCCTGGACATCTATTTTACGTCTTTCTTGTCCATCAACTAATATCTTAACACCTTCAAAACATACTCCTTCAAAAGTCACCACAAGTCCTCAAACTGAGAAACCTATGACCTGAAATGGCTAAGATATATTAACATGACTGTGCGCAACAAGAACCTCAATAAATGGAAGTGAAACATCAAATACTGTATTCTCACCCTTGTAGAATGCCAACAACCTTTGTTTTCCACATGGAATAAAATTAAAAGCAAATTTCCCATATGCATCAGATATTGCATGACAAAGCACTTGATTTGGCCAAGGAGATTCTTTGAGGACTGTTATAGACATTTTTGGGCACTACAAACCCAAGCATGAAATGTCCATAAACCAAGGGCTCCTAAGTCCCTAAAAGTGTTGTTCTAACCCCTAAAGGAATAAGGTCAACAGATTACAGCTTCTCCCAGAAGTTCTCCATGAAAAACTGCTCAGAATTGGTCAAAACAGGATCATTTCAGCTGCTCCACTGGCCAAGTGCGTTGCATCTCACCTAAATACACTGTGTGGGTGCGTTGCATTTCAAAAATCCCTTCTATGGGGTGCGATGGGCGAGAAATGACAAATGGTAGTGTCATCCCGCGAGGTGGAGAGGCAATGGAAGATTCCAGAAACTTCTCCTGTGACACTTGCCTCTCTGAATTCGACCAAGGATGAGTAAGAGATCATCAATCTCCAAGTGGAAGCAATAACTATCAGTGGGAAGACACTAATCAAATCATAAGCTGACTCATCTCCATTACAGATATCTATATATGGATCCCTCATCCCAGAGATCCAGAGGCTGGAATTTTGCATATTGTAAGGAATTGTTGTTGGTTTCTTGAGACAAACATCAGAGTGCTGGGTGATCTAAGCTTTGTATGAGGTGAAGAGGGGCTTCCTTGCTGAGAGGTTGATGCTGGGTTAGAATAACTGGTTGTAACTCCTCTTGGCTCTTTCTTGTTTATCAATAAAAGCTATTCAAGTTTTCCTCCATGCTCTTGTGTCATTGATGTTTGCTGCATTTGTATGGTCAATTTACATCTGATCCTAGATTGTTTATGATTATAGATCCATGTCTTTGTATAGTGCTATGCTACTGTGATCTTACAGGTACTTTGTGAAGCTGGGCGTGTAAGGGAACAAGTAGCGAAAGACTATCAAGGAAGAGAGGAATCAAATCAGGAGATTAGCACAAGACAGAGGTTGGTCTTTCTATGCCTCTCTATCTATAATTCATAAAGGAAAAACGAAAGTAGCTTTTCTCTGTTTGTTTCTAAGGCAGCTGTCACACCTTAGTGGGATAGAGCAGTTCTATATAGACACTTTTCCCTGTAACAAAATGGCGACTCCACTGGGGAAGAATTAGTTTGTTTGTTTATCATTCTTTGTTGTCTATTTCATAAACTTACAGGTAGCATTTGAACTGCATTTGCCATAGCAAATGCAGAGTAGATAAATACTACTTCAATCCATCTACTGGATCTGTTTATGATTTAAACAACTGATTCAAAAACTATCTGATTGCCCTTGTGATAGCTCTTAGATCCTCCTTAGATCTACCCCTGATTGTTGCATTACTGATTGCTTTTTGCTCGGCCAAAACCCAAGAACTGAACTGCAAACTGTGACCCGGAACCCAAACAAAATCTCATTTCTGGCCCAGCGCAGGTACTGTTCAGAGAATCTGAACTTCAGCGCACTTCCCGAGTGGAGAAGGTGCGCTGCATTTCAAATTCTCTGTGTTACAGGTGCGCTGATCAGACTAGGCTCTGTGCAGTTTTGGTTTCTGTGATTCATTCTTTCCAGTTCTATTCCTGAATTTTGCTGCCTGTGATCAGTATATGTCTGTTTGAAACCCCTTTTCCTTGCTGTTATTCCGCCTCCTTTGTACAAAAGAACTGTAGATGTTTTTGTGTGTTTGTTGAGTCATTTTCAGTTCTCCTTTGCAAAAGTAGCGTAATCGTACTGTCGTCCTTTGATTTGAAACTGTCGCAAGTGTCGATTTCGATCATAGGAAAGAGTTTGATTGCTGTTGATGGTCGATTATCCTGTTACTATTGTTTTTGGTCTGAATTTGAAATTTTCTAGTGTCAAGAACAAGTATTCATCTCAAAATCGTAAGGTGTGGTGATCGTCTCCATTTTTTATTTCGAAAGGAAACTTGTTGATATTTGTCGCTTGAAAAGAAATTCAGAATTGTGCGTCAACTTTCTTTTTAGCATTCATATACTAAGAAAGTCGAAAACAAAACATGCATGTGCATTTGCATATAGACAGTCCTATTGGTTTGATTTAGGAAAGTGCATTTAGAGTGTGCTCTTTTCTCTTTGTGAAAAGATTTTGTCTTTCTTTCCTTAGTAGCTAGGATTTTCATTGCACAAAGAAGATAAAAAGTTTTTTTATCATCTTAGATTGCATTTTAGGAATCACATCTACATCTCGCGGTGAACCTGAAAGGCAAACTTCATAAACAAGATCAACTATAAAATAAATTCAATGAATCTAACAACGCTTTGGAACTTAACGCACAACATTTAGAAGTCTAGGCTAGAGACGTATTCCAGCATCGTAAAGCCTGGTAACTGTTGTTCTCACTGATGGTTGGGTGATTCCTCCACTTTGAGGCGATAAGTGCCAGTACGGACTTGTGCTCCCACGTACCGTCGAGTATATTTTGGGAGACCCCAATAGGCTTAATCCTTTATCCATAGGAAGCCGTGTATGCCGCCCTATCGATTGCAATGCACTGAACACAGCATTCGAGAAGATTGACTGCCGTACCGTAAAAATTATTCTGCAGTTTTGCGATTGGTTTGGTAATCCCTCTACCTAGATTTCCAGAGCAGTCCCTTTCATTCCTTTTCAGACTCCTTAACAGAAAAGGTTCATCTGAGCACTTATCACTTCAGGCTCATTAAAAATCGAAGGAGACTAGAGTCATCTTTTGTTTTTTCTCGACTCTTAAAAATTGAAAAAACAAGTTGTGTCAAAGCGTCTAAAATTTATTTTAAACGGAATACTCATTACCCTTTCCTACGTTGATCTTGGGTTGAGAAAATGGAATCCACCAACCAAGGAATTCCCCTTGGAGGAAATCCTAGTCCCTTCTCCTCTTGGGGAGATGTTGGTGCACCCCATATGGCCACATTGTCGCTTCCAGGACTGACAATCGGCTTGCCTGTATGGCTCTTCTCAACCTCTGTCGTTCAGAACACCGCAATTCCTGAACAATCGAATCAGCAACTAGACGAGTCCAGAGTTACCCACCAACCTTCTACTTCCTCTAATTCTTCCTCTCCTCCTTCCTCTTCACTTGATGGGGCTGGTAAAGCCAAAAGTCAAGTACCCGAGAAGAAGAAGGAAAAGAAGAAGAAAGAGAAGAAGAAGAAGGAGCCAAAAGCGAATGGGGGCAAACGAGCATCGTCTAGCGAAAATCCACACACTGCACCGACCAGGCCTAAATCGCCATGTGTCATTTGCAAAGGAGACCACTATCATAGAGATTGTCCTTGCATCCCTCGGATCTTAAGGGATTGGTCTCCTCGTTTGCACAACCCGATGTCGTCAACCTCTGATGATCATGTTGAAAACACACCGTCGACTAGTGAAAGTGAAGCCCCAGGAAAAAAAGGAAAATATAGATTTCCTTGTAAACTGTGCGAAGGCGATCATGCCGTCCACCGTTGTCCCTTCTTAGACGAGGCTAAAAGAGTTTTGGACGATCGTCCAGTTTCACCGCTACGACTTCCTCCTGGATATAAAAAACTCTTGCCGAGTCCGTCACTAGTTGAAAATCCAGCTGGCCCACTCAGGTGGTCGGCTGAAGCATCTATCATTGAAGACAAACCATCTGAACCCATACCAGACGAAAGTCAAAAGGTCGAGGTGGCAGTTGACCCGGTCTTGCCTTCAGAGGTTCCATCTTCAGATGATACAGTCACTGAAGAGAATAAGGATAACACCGTCCAAATTCTTTTCATAAGCACAGACTCCAATGAACATGGGGGAAATTTACCCGTTCCTTTACCGCAGGAAGGAAGTTCTTCAGAGTCATACCCGGCTGTCTATTCAGTCCCACCTCCAAGCAACCTAGTTGTCTCCTTCGACTGGAATCAACTAGGCAGACCCCGTTTACCAGCTAGTGTACCATTCCGAATAATTGTTCAAATATATAGAATGGTTATGGCTAGTACCATCATAGATGAGGGGGCTTCTGTGAGTATCCTTTCCTCGACTGCTTGGAAAGCGCTTGGTTCACCATCGCTTTTGCCTGAGATGAGAAATCTAACAGGCTTTGATAAAGGAACCAGTCGACCGTTAGGGATCCTTCCCAATGTGCCCATAACATTGAGGGGGAAAACCGTTCACATGAACGTAATGGTAGTTCAAGGACCCCTAGATTATAATCTACTCCTTGGACGAGACTATATTTATTGCATGGGAGCAATTGTCTCCTCACTCTTTAGAGTAATGTGTTTTCCGCACGAAGGAAGAGTGGTCAAGCTCGTAGACCAGCTTTCATTTCCCAGATCATACAGAGCAAATAGTCATATACCATCCCTGAATGGTCTTTTCACGCAAGAAATGTCTCAATCTCCAGTCTGCCCACCTGATGAGCGCGAGTGATTCGGGGGACATGACTAAAACCCAGGGGGCATGCACCCTGGTTTGATTCGGTAGGAAAACTTCCGGTATAGGGTAGGTTTCCGCGAGAGAATATGACTAGTCTGTACTCCCGTCCGTGATTGGAAGAGGGGGTTATTCTGGAACAAGATTCTCTTGTCAAAGTTACGTGAGTGGAGTAGCCTCCTTCACTCACCTTTGTCTATTTCGATAAACATCGCCAAAGAAGTGTTTTGTTTGTGCTGTGAATAGAACAATCTTTGGGTAACCTGTAAGAGGTAGGCCTCTCCCAGTAAAACAAATTTTTTAACGGAAAAAAGAAGGGGTAACCTTGAAATTATGTTTTATACCTGGGGGCATGCAAGCCTTTTGGCGTGCAAGCGAAGAGCGACTATTTATTTTTTTAAATTTGTAGGTCCTCTAACCCTTTAAACTCATAGGATTGGTCGTTTCCTAACTTGCATAAAGAAAGGATGTAGGGAAAAACTCTAAAAATTGCTGTTTTTATATATGAGGCATTCTTATCACACGACTGGATTAATCGAGCAGTTTTAGCACATAGTTCAAGCTCGTTAAAAAATAAACATAAGACATGAGCAAATGTTTCCCCCCGCGTTTAAGCTCATTAAAAAATGAACTATTCCCCGGTAAATAACCATCGTGAATGTAGTACTTCAGCCATTAAATCCTTGGTCGTGTTTGCACCATCACCTCCACTTTTGCATTGGCCGATCATTCACCTCCATTTGATTGTTTACCCATTTTGAGGAACAGCTGCGAAGAGTGATCTCACTAGCCATCCTTGTAACACTGCCGTGATTGGAAAATTCCAAACCATACTTGGAATCAGTTGCTACGCATTTTATCACTCGTTCCTCAAAAGACGAGTCTCCTTTAAGCTCTTTTCAACTGACTCGTAAAATATGAAAAGATTGCCGAGCCATTGGCCTCTCCAGCTGGTTAAAGGGACCGGAAGTGCTATCTCTCCTCTAAATTTTAATATTTTTGGACCTGAGATATTATTACACAAAAAGATCGAGTGCTTGTTTTGTTCGGCTCGTTAAAAGTATCGAAAATTCATCCCTTCTGTATCGTTTTATACTTTTTTGGACTTAAGGGATTAGATGACGAAAAAGGAATTTTGGAGTTACCTTTACGTTCCTTTTCAGACTCTCTAAAATTTAAAAGTACCGAGTTATCTTTGTCGTTAAGCTCGTTAAAAGTTTAATAGTGACAAACTTGTCTATAGACGAGAACGAGTTTCACTATCGCTAGGCTCGTTAAAACATAGCGATGGGTTTGCCCGAAGGGAAAATTATAGAACAAGCATATGTTATCCTCCTCAAGCTTGAAAAAAATAAAGAGGTACTGGTCAGCAATGACTGGGGAAAATTGGGAAGAAAACTTGAAGAAACTTTGTTGGTAGAAAGTCGCTCTTGAACATGACACTTCCACTCCGCGTCCGAGTCGGGTTGGGTTGTTTCATTCACCAGTCACATCACCATGGTCCCATCATACCATCCACATTTGGGGTTAATGCTACCAATCCATCACATCAGTGTCGCCGATATTTTCAAGAGAAGTCATTCAGAGAATTCACCTGTGTCTCACCCACTACCATACATTTATACTCCATTCTTTCATGACCGCCACCCTGAACCTTATATCACCAGATCATTTTCACCTCCATTAAAATCATTTGCTCCGTTCCGTGTCACTGATGTGGGCTTCATTAAGGCCCTCCTGTGACGGATCACTTCTTGTCGACATCAGCTCATTATCCAAGAAGTTGATCTAGGAACACCCCATTCAGTACTTTGAAGCTTGCATGCCTCAATGGCAAGTTTCTCACTTCCGGCGACAGGTTTACATCAATGGCCTTCGACCGAAAGATTTTTTGTGGTGTTCGACGCCAAGTTCTTTATTCACACCACGTGAATTGTACTGCAGTACCTTGAGGGTCATTATCATTATCGGTGATTCCTCTCGCGCCTGTTAACAACTTACATCATTGGTTGGTAATCAGGCGATGTCTTTCTGTGTTCGACTCCAGAACATCTTTCACATGGATCGACTTGTACTTCGAGTGAAGATCGAACGAGATTGAAGACCCCAGATCTAGTTTCATCCATCCGGGCTGCGATATATATTCAGGGAAATAAAGACATCAAATGTACATCATTGCTACACAGATAATCATCCAATCAAAGGGATGATGGCTCTATCAGAATCATCAGTCTACACTCAGACGATTGTCTGTCCTATGTACATGAAAATGAATTTATAAAGCTGAGCATGGGAATGCCCGCCTCAGCTAGATCATGAAAATATTATGAAGATAATGTATTGTATTGTATCTTATTACAGGTCTCCTCCCAGCTTGAAAGAACTTCGGATCCTCATAATAAAGCATTTCACCCGACATCAAAAGATTAACGACCTCATGCTTTAGGGGGCAACTGTTATAGACATTTTTGGGCACTACAACCCCAAGCATGAAATTTCCATAAACCAAGGGCTCCTAAGTCCCTAAAAGTGTTGTTCTAACCCCTAAAGGAATAAGGTCAACAGATTACAGCTTCTCCCAGAAGTTCTCCATGAAAAACTGCTCAGAATTGGTCAAAACAGGATCATTTCAGCTGCTCCACTGGCCAAGTGCGTTTCATCTCACCTAAATACACTGTGTGGGTGCGTTGCATTTCAAAAAGCCCTTCTATGGGGTGCGATGGGCGAGAAATGACAAATGGCAGTGTCATCCCGCGAGGTGGAGAGGCAATGGAAGCTTCCAGAAACTTCTCCTGTGACACTTGCCTCTCTGAATTCGACCAAGGATTAGTAAGAGATCACCAATCTCCAAGTGGAAGCAAGAACTATCAGAGGGAAGACACTAATCAAATCATAAGCTGACTCATCTCCATTACAGATATCTATATATGGATCCCTCATCCCAGAGATCCAGAGGCTGGAATTTTGCATATTGTAAGGAATTGTTGTTGGTTTCTTGAGAAAAACATCAAAGTGTTGGGTGATCTAAGCTTTGTATGAGGTGAAGAGGGGCTTCCTTGCCGAGAGGTTGATGCTGGGTCAGAACAACTGGTTATAACTCCTCTTGGCTCTTTCTTGTTTATCAATAAAATCTATTCAAGTTTTCCTCCATGCTCTTGTGTCATTGATGTTTGCTGCATTTGTATGGTCAATTTACATCTGATCCTAGATTGTTTATCATTATAGATCCATGTCTTTGTATAGTGCTATGCTACTGTGATCTTACAGGTACTTTGTGAAGCTGGGCGTGCAAGGGAACAAGTAGCGAAAGACTATCAAGGAAGAGAGGAATCAAATCAGGAGATTAGCGCAAGACAGAGGTTGGTCTTTCTGTTCCTCTCTATCTATAATTCATAAAGGAAAAATGAAAGTAGCTTTTCTATGTTTGTTTCTAAGGCAGCTATCACACCTTAGTGGGATAGAGCAGTTCTATATAGACACTTTTCCCTGTAACAAGGGCACTTCACCTCATGGACATCAATTGAATAAAGATATACATCAACACCTAAAATGGGGTTACCCTGAGAAATAAGCCATGCATATCATAACTTGGGACATAAAAGATGTCATTTACTACCAGATTTCCAAAGCCCAACTCCATCTCTTGAGAGCCTTTTTGGACAATTGTTAAGAGAACATGAGAATCACGTATTTGAAAGAGAATATTATAGAAAATATACTCTATAAACCTTAATCATCGTACCTCATGCCTAGCGCCATCCTAGCTAGGATCGACATTAGGTATGACCTTGTATCTTCTTCCTCTGTTTAACAATTGGCTCACATAGCCCTCTCTTCCCACTTCTTCACGTTTGATTTCATGGAGGGCTATCCTTAAGGAATCTCCAAACTTATTTCGCGTATCAAACGAAGGCAAAGAGAGAAAACTATCATGACCTTTCCTTTTTGAAAAAAAATGTAGTGGGATTTGATATGACCTAATATTTGTATACTGCTCGAGGATTGATGAAGTTTATGTATTCGTGATGGGAAGCAACCAACCTATATTTCCTTGGAGTAATATTTGTAAACATGTAATAGCCTCCCTACCACATAAACACATCATTAATGAGATCATTGCTGGTGGAAATGAGTTCAATGTTCACATTGGCATGACCTCCATTCTACTCCAACAACCCCCATCACTCTCCCAAAAATAGTGAACCCAGTGAAGTGAAAATTGATGTCTTCATGGCCATTGCAACCATTGTGATCCATTGATACATATTCACCCATTTAAGATATATTCACCAAGTTAAGGAATATGAATATTTCCGATGTAATTTTTCCACCCGATAATATTAACATCAAATCTGAAATTGTCTCATTCATCTTCAAATCAAATCCAAAATTGTGTCATTAATTTTTAGAGAGCTCTTGAAACAATTTTTCGGAATTGTATCTAATCTGCACAAATATATTGAAAAAAATATTAATGTATGTTGCTTAATTACCAATCAAAATGTTTAAAACAATACAGCACCAATAAATTTGTATTTCATCTCCATTGCACATAATTCACCTTCCTTCGTAGAATGCATATGGCTCGTAGATATTTTCCAGGTGCTTCAATTGCCATAACATATATTTTGTAGATGATCTTGATAACACTACTATCTGCAATATGACTATCAGTTTGCAATGATTCATTTGATGTATTTTTTTTATAATTATGGTAAATTAATAATTCTTTAGATTTAATAACGAATCTACTCCTTGAACAAAGATATTATGCAGAAATTATATGAAATGTAAAGGTAAAATTTACATGAGTAAATTTTAACTTTTCAAATTCCACTTATATTCATCAAAATTTTGAGTAAGAAACACAGAGTATCATTACAACTTGCGTTACACTGTGTCCAGAGCCTACCCATAATTCTCCATAGTATTAACACAGGTCAATTGCTTCAACAATTTTACTAGGTTTCCTTTGTGATCATTGTAGGGATTACATTTAAAATTTTCAAATATTATTTTTAAAAATTCTTGAATTATTATGGGATTTACCACCGAATAAGGAACCTGAAAAAACTTTAAGCCATTCTTTCCTGCGTGTTTGACCTTTAAGCCATGCTTTCCTACGTGTTTGGCCATGGCTGCTAAAGTTGCATTCGAAACCATGTCTACAGATATCTGCAATTTGAATTCAACCAAAAAAATAACACATTTAAGAGAAAAAGGATAATGGTTTTTTGGGTCGAAGTTTTGAAGACATATATGGAAGATATGATCTCCAAAGACAAATAAATAATGTAGTGAAGCTCCAAATAAATCAAATAAATATGATTTAAATAATTAAAAAAATGTCAAATCTAAGTTTGGAACCATCCACAGTCATCATCCATATATAGATGAAAAACGTAATATAATAAAAATAATAATAATATGGAAATACACAAGGAAATCTAAAATTAATTAGGAAATGATTTTTCACACTTTGTTAAGAGTTACTCACCAGATCTAGCATAATATCCGGATCGGCCGAGAAGCAAGATAGTTGAATTTTGTCATAGTGCGTAACGATTGGATCAATCATTCTCCAAGTTGAATATTTGGTTTAGCTTGACAAAAATGTGAGAGTATTATCCGAAGGTTTCCTCAACTTTGTCAACGACCGACTTTCGAAGAAACCTCGGCATCCGTTGATCCATCGGTAACGGTTCGAACTGCCAGACATGTAACCAACATCTTAAGCACCCACCATGTTTCCATTACAAGGAACTTCAATCTAAAAACCTGTTAGTTTTTTTCGAGGTTTTAGCAGTGCATTGCATCTCTCTTTGTCTAGTTTCGTGCTCTCTTTGTCTAGTTCCCAACTAGATGTCGCTAGTTTAATTCCCATAGAATCTGAAATCACTATGGTTGAGATGTCGGTTTTCAGGGGCACCAAACACATGGATCCATTGAAAATCTAGGCACACCATCTGGATCAGTTTTATCTTCCCAGATATTTGGATAGGTGTTACCCTGGTAGAAACAATGCCATATTTAAAACAATGCATTTACATTGCCAATTATCAAGGAAAGATGATCTATAACCCCTTAATCACCCAAAACCCCAAATTTACGACAGTTTAAATTATTAAATTATTTGTAATTCAAAGTTTAAATAAAATAATTATCGCCCCCATGGGGTAGATCTCGTTTAAAAACTTAAACATGTAAACTTAAATGTAAATGCAAACATGTAAACTTACATGTAAATGTAAATGTAATATTTAACATTTAACATTGTTAATCTAATGCCGGCCTATTTAAATATCAATCTAATTATTATTATGTATAAGCACAACATAAAAAATATAAAGAGGTTTACAAATAGTAAAAAAAAGAGCTATGGTAATAAATAAAAATATAAATAAACGAGAAGTATGGTAAATAAATAAGATTTTTTTTTTTATATTTACTCCAAAGGTATGGTAAATATATATATATATATATATATATATATATATATATATATATATATATATATATATATATATATATATATATATATATATATATATATATATATATATATATATATATATATATATTAAATAAACTAGAGGTATGGTAAATAAATAAACCCTATTTTTATCTTTACTCCATTAACCTCTTTACTCCATTAACCTCTTTATATTTATGAAAACTCAAAAAATAGGTTTCATTTAGGTGGATCCTCAGAGACAATTATTAATACCATGAGCCAATTACCATATTTATAAAAGAGGTATGATAAATAAATAAATATAAAAGAGGTATAAAGACGTATGGTAAATAAATAAAAGCATATCCCGGATCCGGGTGTCTGACTGTGGTACAGGTACGTGGGTAGCTGCTTGGGTGGGCGCGTGGCTGATCTCCACCACCACTCGGCCTCTCACAGCACCGGTCATAACTTCCCCTGTGCTCAAGTTTAATGCTGCTTTAATGCAGCCTGTCCCTCCTCTTCCGCCGGTTTATTTCCTGATCATGGCGCTCTCAACTTGCCACATTCGCGTTTCTCCTTTACGCTTAAGTCCCTCCTTTGCAGCTGCAGCGGTTCGCTCTCGAACCTTCCCAGGAATACACTGGGCTCTGGTTCGTTGGGTGAATTTCTGGCTATACCTTCAAGCTACTCACTGTCACACCTGCAATTTCGCTAGCCACTCGTCCTGTGCTCTCCCTTTCGCCCTTCTGAGTGCTGAAGCCAAGCTTGTCCTCATCCCTTTCTGCCTCCATAGTTTATCAAGCTGCCCAGATCACCTTGTTCCTCCAGTTATGCTGAAACTCCGCTAGAGGATGAGTTGCAGAAGAGGTAGCTCCTGGGGGCAAATGGGCCGCCAGGCCTCCTCTTCCACGACAGACTCCTCGACTTTTTGCTCGGACTTCTGCATGGACCAGTATCCGGCTACACGGAGTGGACGGGGTAGGGGCAGAGGACTGCACAATATGGCAGCGAGCTCCCTCAATTCTTCCACTAACACCACTCAGCTTCAATTCTCTTGTAGTCATGGCACTTTCTCCTTTATGGCCTCGGTCACCATAGAGCTTAACGAGCTCAATTCAGGTCAGGAAGTGGGTTCCCTTGGGGCAACTACGGAAAGGCTGGAGGAAGACAGACATGGCTCCATCCAGATGAACTTCGAACCGAGCAAGGCTTCAAGCTCAAGCAAAAGCACGACTTCCCAAATCATGAAGGATCAGGCGGGCTCCTCTGAGGACGACGATGTTTACAAGTATGGATGCCGCATCATCGAAGAGCCGCCTGATCCCTCTCATGATGTTTAAACAGGTTGGTGCTTTTTGGTTTTTTGGGAATTCAGTAAGCTCGAGAATGTTCACTTATCACCTTCCTTACTATCATGATAAGTGCTCTAGCTCAAATCGCTAGTTTCCCCCACAAAAGGGGCACTCTGCTAGCCTTTGGTTTCTAGTCTCGGTTGTAGTCACAACTACTTCTGAAGTCTGTATTCAGATTTGGGTTTCAGGCAATGTCTCTCGGTTCACTCGATATGGTCTAGTTTTCCTATTATGGTTGCCGTATGGCCCCTGCTTAATTCTCAGTTCCATGTACAACAATGGGGGTTTTTTGATTTTTTGCTTTAGTCATGGTCAGGTTCTTTGCAGTTCTTCAGGGCAATACTCAGCTGGGTTTTTTTGCGTATTGATCTGCTATGCTTGTAAACATGCCGCATCTTCGGGCTAGCTTTTACGAGGCCATGGCCTCGGTGTAAAAATATTTTGTATTAATATAGAAGTAGACATATTTAGAAAAAAATAAATAAAAGCATATCAAATAAGATTAGAAATCAACATCTAATTGTATGCCAAGCCTATGGGTCAAATACCATTGTAAGTAAAAGAAATATGATAAATAAATATAAATATAAATAAACGAGAGGTATGGTAAATAAATAAAACCTCTTTTTATATTTGTTCCATAAACCCCCTTACACTTACTCACACTCAAAAAATAGGTTTTATTTAGGTGAAGTCTATGGGAAAAATACCACAGGCCAAATTATTATTAATACCATGCAAAAAATACTATTAACCATAATATTAATATTAAAATAATAATAATAATAATAATAATAATAATAATAATAATAATAATAATAATAATTATTATTATTATTATTATTATTATTATTATTATTATTATTAAATCTAATATTCATATTAATATATCATAGTATTGATATTATTAAATATAATAACATTGTTTTAATCCAATATTAAATTTGTTATATTATAACATATATTAATATATCATGATATATATTAACTCTATGTATATGGGAGGTAAGAAAAAAGACATAAAGTTATAGAGGTGGAGGGATAGGGGGAGTGACAAGGGAGAGATGGAGATAAATTGAAGGAGAGGGGAGAGGAGGAATAAAAAGAGAGATAGGTAGAGGAGGGTAAAAGAGGGAGAGGGAGACACAAAGATGGAGGGGGAGGGAGATAGTGAGAGGATTGGAGGGAAGAGAGAGAGAGAGAGAGAGAGAGAGAGAGAGAGAGAGAGAGAGAGAGTGATGGGGGAAGAGAGAGGGAGGTAGGAGTGAAAGGGAGAAAGAGGAAGTAAGAGAGAGAGGAGGAAAGAGGGATGGATAGGGAGATGGAGTTGGAGGGGGCAAGATGGAGGGAAAAATAAATAAATAGAGAGTGAGAAGTAGAGAGAGAGAGAGGGAGTAACAATGGAGAAATGGAGAGAGAGCATGTATGTTTGGGGTTGGGATAAAGACAAATAAGGAGAGATGGAGAGAATGGGGGAGAGAAGGAGAGAGGGAGAGATATAGTAATAGAGTTGGAGGTTGAAGAGTAAGAGAGAGAGAGAGAGAGAGAGAGAGAGAGAGAGAGAGAGAGAGAGAGAGAGAGGATGTGAGAGAGTGGAGTGAGGGGGGGAAAGAGAGGCAATAAGAAAGAAATATAGAGAGAAAGGTGGAGAGAGAGAGAGAGGGAGTGATAAATAGGATGGAGAGAGAGGGAGAGAGGAAAGAAGTAGGGAAGAGAGATAGAAGTAGGGGAGA
Source organism: Pinus tabuliformis (assembly GCA_031772625.1). Taxonomy (NCBI): domain Eukaryota; kingdom Viridiplantae; phylum Streptophyta; class Pinopsida; order Pinales; family Pinaceae; genus Pinus; species Pinus tabuliformis. The sequence goes on from CM062809.1 coordinate 333,578,723, forward strand.
GGGAGAGAAAGGGAACAGAGAGAGAGAGGGAGAGGAGGAGGGAGGGAGAGGTAGATAGATTGAAGAAATAGAGTGTATGTTTTGGTGGTGATATAGAGAGGAAAATGGAGATAGAGATGTAGATGGAAAGTGACGAGAGGAAAGAAGAGAGAGATGGAGGGAGGGAGGGACAAAGAGATTAATAGATATGAAGTGAAATAACATGTGTGTTTGGGGGGTTGAGATAGAGTGAAAAATAAGGAGATATGGAGGGAGATATAGATATATATATAGGGAGGAGAGGGAAGGATATTTCTTGCACTAGATACATTGATTTCAATATAGATGGTGATTTCTAATTCAATTTGATTTCTTGCACTAGATGCATTGATTTTAGTGTAGATGTTGATTTCTAATGATATTTGATTCCTTTCACTATATGCATTAATTTCAATGTACATGATTTCTAATCCTATTTGACTGCTTGTACTAAATGCATTGATTTCAATGTATATGGTGATTTCTATTCCTATTTGATTGCTTGCACTAGATGCATTGATTTCAATGTAGATGTTGATTTCTAATAATTTTTGATTGCTTGCACTAGATGCATTGATTTCAATGTAGATGTTGATTTCTAATCTTATTTGATTTCTTGCGCTAAATGAATTGATTTCAATGTAGATGGTGATTTCTAATCCTATTTGATTGCTTGCACTAGATGCATCGATTTCAGTGTAGATATTGCTTTATAATCCTATTTGCTTACTTGCACTAGGTTTATTAATTTCAGTGTAGACGTTGGTTTATAATCCAATTTTCTTACGTGCACTAGATGAATTGATTTGAGTGCAAATATTGATTTCTAATCTTTTTTGATTGCTTTCATTAGATGCAGTGATTTTAGTGTAAATGTTGTTTTCTAATCTTATTTAATTTCTTGCATTAGATTCATTAATTTCAATGTAGATGTTGACTTCTGTTTTGATGTAATTGGATGTATGATGGTACATTAATTTTAAAGTGATTGGATTAACATTGTGCATTGATTTCATTGTAAACACAAAAAATTATTGACAATGTACATTGATTTTTGTGTTATAGTAATTCAACCTATTAATATTGGAGAGAAGGAGAGACAAGGAATGATGTTTACTACAATAGATTGAGCTAAAGATTTAAATGGTTTATGGTTTATGGTTTACTATGTCATTTTCATATAATCGATATGAAAATATGACAATCAATATGAAAAAATGACAAAAGTAAAAAGGGTGACATTAAGAATAATAGAAGAAAATAGTTTACATTAACCACAATGAAAACTATTCGTAATTGACTATATTCTTATTATTCACATTTTCTATCATTCAACACTATTACATTGTCCCTTTACATTCAAAATTTATATTTCATCATTTTCATTATTAAAGTTATTATCATCATAACAAACTGAGGCAACTAAGCAAATTTAAAAATAAAATATACAAATTAATCTGACACATATTAGTATATTTAAAATGATTATATTAATATTAGATGAATTTATGTATTATTGATAAAATTAATCATATGTTCGTTAGATTTTCTTTGGCCGCACATGACTGAAACCAACCTAGATCCATCTTAACTCTGGATCTATCAAAACCGAGAGGGATCAAATCTCTCGAGGTACAAACCTTTCCTCAAGTTTTGCACTCAAAAAAGAGGTTTGCACCTCAATAGATGTTATCCCTCTTGTCGCTTGATAGATCCGGAGTTAAGATGGAAATAGGCTGACTTTATTTTAAAATTGTGGAAATTACAAATATTTTTGAAAGTAACTTTTCATTAAAATAATAATTCTTTACTTTCAATTACATAAATTGATATAAAACTAGCTTGGATCTATCTTAATTTTGGATTTACCAAGGCCAGAGGGGTTTTCACTTTAAAAAAGGTTTGTATATGAAGAGATTTTATGCCTCTTACAGTAGGTAAATTAAGAGTAATATGATTGAATTATTAATTATAATTATAATTATTAATTTTATATTTCACTTTACTTATTTTTATTTTTATAATTTACCCCAACTCTATTTTGCTTAACATTTTTCACATTAAATTTTATTTATGGAGTTTCCTCAAATTAGATGTTAAAAATTATTTTCAAACAAAATAAATAGGCTATATTTTTTAATATTAATTTTTTTTTTAATATTAAAAGTTATTTTTAATTTGTCCCATGGTGTAGATTAGTTGATGATAGAATGGATTGTTAAGGCATTTCTTATGATTTTATTGGTTTAAACTTCAATTAACTCAGTGTTCTGTGTGTGAGGCAATGTGGGTACACTTGGAGGTGATTGTGGTAGTGGATAGAATCGATCCTTAAGTACAAACATGCCATAGTTGTCTATTTTCTCATATACAAAATAATAACAATAATAATATTAATCTTATTTTTTTAATTTTATTTAATTAATTATTTATCAAAATTAGATCTGATTAAAAGCACATGATTTTATTGGAAGTAGTTTAGGTGATTGAAATAAAGGAAACTAATTTTCTTGTAAGCATTTTCTAAATTGTATTTCCACTCAAACAATCTTATAGAAAAAAAAAGGTCTTGACCGCACCCATCAAGCAAGCCACCTAATGTCATCTTGGTGGCCTTCTCTCACTCTTTAGACTACAAGAAGGATATCCTTATCTAGGGGGAATCCTTAAATATCGATTTAAGCTAGGTCATTGAGTAATGAAAGGAAGTTCTTTAACGAAGACTAGTGATTTGACACTACCCACTCTCAAAGTAAAAGGTTAGGGATAAGTGTGTGAATTGTCAAACAAACCATGAATTATTAACAAAATTTGAATGATTTTAATTACATAACTATGCTTATTCATGCAACCAAATTATACTTGAAAAATGAAATATAAAGCTTGCTCAATTAATCATATAGCATGAGATGCTAGTGAAGCATATATAAATGGCACAATAAAAATAGAAAATGAATCATAAATTGTCTATACAAGTAAGGCATTAGATCATTCATTCATTGTATTCATGAGCATTGGAGATTGAGAGTTCATTATGATCATCAAGAGACCATTCCACAATTAAGAGATCATACACCAACAATATTAACTATGTTTGGGACAACAAAGAGTTATGTGTTTGAGATGATAAATAAAGGAAATATTCACACTTGTCGTTGTTACTAAGGACAATGAAGACAACAAAGTTGAATGTGGACTGCTTACACGTTTGTAACATTCAAATGTCATCCATTTATCATCATGCAAGTTGTATGAAGGAAATTTGGTAGTGGTACTAAGTGAATAGTCTTTGATCAAAGTTCATACCCTCTCCTTAGCACTACCACTTTGCAAGATGAAGAAGAAATGTGAAATATATGTGCAACCAACTAAATAAGTTGGAAAGGTTGTTGCAACATATATAGGTGGTCATGGTGTGTTGCAAAGGAGGTTTTGGTCCACTCCCCTTTTCGATAATTTTTCAACCTTTGAATTTGATTCCATGTGAATGTGATCAAATGATATGACCCTAAAAATCCTAATAAGCTCCATAATTTTAATCATCCTTTGATCCACTAAAGAAGTGTACAAGGAAGTATAACCTTTCACCCAATATAAAACAACCTTTGAATCCTCTATGACTTGTAATTTTAGATTGTTGAAGTGATGCAATTAAAATGACTAACATAAACGACTAATTCATATTATTGTAGTTTTTGTTAGGTAGTCATATTCTTTTGCCTAGACTAAATTAGTCAATTTTAGTAGTATTACTTATTAGCTAGTCGTATATTTTAATTGGTGATTAAAATAGTCATTTATGTTAGTCGTTTTTAGTTGGGTATCTTAATATTGCTAATTTTTGGTATTTCACTTGGAAAAGTTGTGGTGACTAACTTTCTTAGTCACCTAGTCACTAATTTCACCATTTTCTACTAGTGATTGTGCCTGTTGCCAAAAAGCAAGGCACAATACATGTTTGTGTTGATTACCATGATATCAATTGCGCGTGTCCTAAGGAAAATTATCCTACTCCCTTTATTGACCAAATCATCGACGAATGCACTGGGAGTGAGATTTTTTCATTCATGGATAGTTTTTATGGCTATAACCAGATTAACATTTCACCCGCCGATCAACATAAAATGACCTTTATCTGTCCCTGGGGTACTTTCTCTTACAAAAAGCTTCCTTTCAGTTTAAAGAATGTTGGTGCTACCTTCCAACGAGAAATGTCTTATGCATTTCATGAAATTCGACACATTTTTCATCCATACCTCGATGACTTACTAGCTCATTCAGCTAAACGCCATGACCATCCAGATCACTTAAGAGCCATCTTTTTATGATGTCGGCATTACAATATCTATCTCAATCCACAGAAGTGTGTGTTTTGTGTCGAGTTTTGCCGACTATTAGGTTTTGTGGTGTCTCGTGAAGGTATTAAGATTGATCCTTTGAATTTTAAGGCCCTAGTTGATCCCCCCCCCCCAAACATCACTGTTGCAATTACAGAGCTTGAAGGAAAAACCCAATTTTCTTTGTCGATTTGTCCCTAATTACACCGAACTTGCCAAAAGTTTTACTTGCTTACTTAAGAAGGGGATCCCTTTTATTTGGGATGAAGTTGCCCAAGAATCCTTCGATGCTTTAAAGAATGCATTGATTAGTGCTCCTTTACTGCATCCCCTTATTTATCATTGTGATTACTTCCTGTATTCAGCTAAAAACGTTACCACTATTGCTATGGTGTTAGTTCAGGATGACGATGATGGAAACGAGCACGTGGCTTATTATCTGGGTCAGAATCTTCTTAATACTAAGTCTTGATATGCTCATGTTGAGAAGCTTTCTTTGGCGGCAGTGCATTTCGTCCAATGATTTCGACACTATATCCTTTTACGGAAAACCATCGTGATTTCTGATTGTAACCCAATGACATATATACTCACTCGCCAGTTACTGGGGGGAAATAATCCAAATTGATCATGATACTGTAGGATTTTGATTTGGAATTTACTGCTTCCAAATCAAATAAATCACTCGTCTTTTCTAAGTTAATCTGTTCTCTTCCATCTGCAAACACCCCAATTGATTTTACTAAGAAGATACCTGAAGAAATTCAATTTTTGATCAGTACTCTTGACCCATGGTATGGAGACATTATTTTTTATCCCCAAACCAAGACCTTCTGATCTGAGTTGTCTCGATCCGACCGAAGCCGCATTTGGCATCAGTCCCAAACGTATCAGATCCTCGGTGATACATTATATCGAGTCGGTGTGGAATCTGTCCTTCGCAGATGTCTCACCCTTGAATAGGCTGAGTGGGTCTTAAATGATTTCCACTTTGGTGCCTGTGGTGGTCATATGTCTGGATATGCCACTACTCAGAAAATCCTTCGCACTGGTTATTTCTGGCCTTCTATCTTCAAAGATTGCATTCTAGCTGTCCAAAAATGCCATGAATGCCATATTTTCAACCGTAAGTAGCACGCCCCACCTGCACCCCTACACCCAGTAATTACCATTGGCCCATTTGCTAAATGGGGCATTGATTTCATGACATGTAACCCTCGCTCGGCCGGGGGGTATGGTTATATCATCGTCACTGTCGACTATTTTATGAATTGGGCGAGGCGATGCCTGCATATAATGCTGACGGTATTACTGCCGCTTAGTTCCTTTTTAACCATGTCATAGCATGTTTTGGTGTCCCTCAGACTATCGTGACTCACCATTGATCACATTTTCATCAGCCCATGATGGCAGAGCTAACTACTAAGTTGGGCCTTGGACATGATATCTCAACTCCTTATTATTCACAGGCCAATAGCCAAGTTGAAGCAGTCAATAAGGTTTTGATTACTATGCTTCAACGTACCGTTGGGAAGCATAGAAAGGATTGGAATTTAATGCTATTATCAACTCTTTGGGCTTATAGAACTTCTGCTAAGATGACCACTAGATTCACTCTGTTACAACTGATGGACGGTTTAGAGGCAACTCTTCCAATTGAATGCGAAATCCCTTCACTTAAGCTAGCTATTGAACTTCTTCTGAATACCTCGTTTGAAGAGGAGAGGCTACTGTATGTTTAGAGACTTGACGAGACTCATCACATTGCCGCGATGGTCATCGAAGCTCAAAAGAAGCGATTCAAAGCTCATTTTGACCAAACCGTTTCTCCTCGCACTTTTGCTGAAGGCGACTTGGTCCTTCATTATGATCAAGCCAACAATAAATTGGGGGTAGGCAAGTTCGAACCCATGTCGCATGGGCCTTACATTGTCAAACGTGTCTTACAGAAAGGTGCCTATGAGCTATGTGATTATGAGGGAAATGCATTGTCATCTCAAAAAGTATTATGCGTGAAATGTGTGTGATAAATTTTGTACATTAGTGTTTTAATTCATTGGTGTGCATTTTTTATCTTTGGTGTGTTGGTTTTCTTTGCATACATATGTTTTTCTCCTTACCCTGTGTTCCACTCGGTTTGCAGATGTCATCAGGTCATTATGTGGTTTTGCTGAAGGTGCTTGTTGTAGCACACAGAACCTCTCTTCCACAACATGGGCACTCTATGACCCTAATCACGAGCTAATTAATTTAAAAGGTATCTTCCTGGTCGAATAACCAATACTATTGCTGAATATAGTGCAGTTATTCAACTCTTGTCAGAAGTAGTTGCTCTTGGCATTAGGGATTTAGTTGTCAAGTTGGATTCATAGCTCATTGTGTTACAATTAAACAATCATTACTCAGTGAGAAATCCATAAATATTACATATGTATCTACGCGTTCTATTGTTGGAAAGAAATTTTGATTACATTACATATCAACATATTCCACATAATTTAAATACATTAACCGATGAATTAGCAAATATTGTTCTTGATAGACATTTGTGTCATTTATAAAATTGAATCATGTTATGAACACATAAGTAGAAATAAAACATGCATATATCTATATATATATATATATATATATATATATATATATATATATATATATATATATATATATATATATATATATATATATATATATATATATATATATATATATATATATATATATCGCGTCTGCCAGAGTGTTTACATCAAAATGTCAAAAAATAGAGTGTTCTAGGACACTTGGATTTCAAAGCCTACAAAATGTGTAAAAGACTAGATAAATTATCAAATTGCATGGTGCTCATGATAGCACGAGACAGACCTGATAACTCGGCCTAGCAGTCGATGCAGTCTCGCAGAGACTCCCACAGTGTGTCTCTGCCAATGCAGTGGAACATCATCAATAGTGGCATAATTGTGAACCCCTCGAGTTATTTCCTCTAGATTGTGCTCCATCTCACCTAAGGGCCCAACCCCTTCCTCATAGTCTGCACGCACTATTGGATGAGAAACTCATCATGCTATTGGAGACATGCCTAGTGGTCTCTCTGGTCTCACATCTGCACATTTATTACAAGTTCAGTCTTAGTTTACACTTTTATAAAAAATCATAGGACTTGAAAAAAATCCAAAAAGCAAGTTTTTACTTGCATTGATCCACTGTTCACCTAGTGAAAGAGCTAGATCTAGATCCCACCTAAAATCTGTGCCAGAATAAGCGTAGTCATCTACCACGAGTAGTTGGCATTCAATCCAAGCAAATAACTGTGGTGAATAATGCATATGTTGACCCGTGCCTCCTCGAGGCATGAGTTGGATCCATCTCATGAGTCTCGGATCTTGGGGGGCATGATGTGGTACTTCTGCCCACTGATACTAGAAGAGGGGCACTCACTCCAAAAAGAAGGTCACCAGTATAGAACCGAACCCAAATTGCTTCAGGTGTCCATGTTTACCCTTGGTCAGTTGTCGCTTCATGTTTGCCAAAAGGCCTCCACACCAATTGAATATGGTGAGGGTCAAACATGCGATAGCATATTGGAACTGAGACTTTGAAGCCTCATGCAAGGCTTGCATGCCAGATACACACGCCATGGTGAACAAAATCATTCTCAGGATGAGGTTGTTGGTGATTGTCGCAATCTTCACCTTACCTCCAAATGTAATTTCGGCACCATGACAATACCTCTAGACTAGATCCCTGGTACTCTCACCTCCTTAGAGAGATCTAAAGAGTTGAAATGCTTCTCCTCGACGGGATAATCTCATGATGAAATAGGTTTCCACCTCCTCAAGTTCCAATTCTTTCCCTTTTATGATGAATATCTCTCGATCTACATCCCAAAGGCTGATCAAATAAGGTAGTAATTCCACCTGAACACTTAACCCTGTGGTCCTAAAGAATTTTAGTAGTCCACAATCCCTCAAAGCGTTTATGCATGCTGGATCTTGATCTTCTTGAAATTCTTCGACCTCATGAACTCTTTCTTTCCACTCCAAGACCATATTCTCCTGCAAAACAAAATTTAAACACTTATTAATGCCTTTTTCATGGATCAAAATCATAATTTTTTTCTTAAAAGATAATTTTACTTCTTTAAAAATCACCCTCGGTGCCATCGCGCATGTTTTTACAAACAATACGATGGCATCGTGTGAGCCTTTAGGCTCAAACGCGACCATCGCAGGTCTGATGACCATACCCGTGATGGTCACCGACGCCCTAAAATTTTTAAATCTTCCTTTCTAGCATAAAAATCACCATTTAAAATTCATAAAAAAGTAATAAAATGCAAGAGCAGGGATGAGTCTCTTACCTGTCATAGATGGTTTGTGAAATGGTACCCTGGATCTCCTGCAACAGCCATTGGAAAATCAAGAGAATTAGGGCACAAAAAGCACTTTCAAAGCTCAGTTTGCTAAAATGGTAAAAAATGAAATTACTTTTACCTAATTATAAGTTTTGAAAGTTATTTTGTCAAATATTTTCATAATATTTTAATATTTTCTCTCGATATCAGTGATGGGTGTATTTCTTGGTAGTTACAAGTGCCTTCAAAGTGAATAGTGATCATTATTGACCGATTCTGGGATTTTTGTTTTATCTCTTTTTCAGACTCATTAAATAAATGAAAAAGAAACCCCCCTAGAGTCATCTTTTAGCTCCTTTCTCACTCTCAAAAATTGAAAATATTTTCGAGTACTTGTCATTTTGAACTCATTAAAGTAAATGAATTGATGTCACCTTAGTATATGTTTACCCCTTTTTCGGGCTGAGATTGACTATTTACGAAAAAGGAACACCTTGGTCGACATGGTCATGAGGTTCCCTCGGATATCGTTTTCAACCTTTTTATGTTCGAGGGACAAATTAGAAAAGGGACATGATGAAGTTTTCATTTTCATCTCTTTTTCAAACTCTCTAAATATGAAAAAGATACTGAGTTATTCTTACGTTGAACTAGTTAAAACTTTATGACGAAAGACTCGTCGCTATGATGAGACCAAGATTCTCCTTCTTAGGGCTCACAAAACTTACTAGGATGGATTCATTCGAAGAATGAACTTACATAACAAGCATATATTATCCCCTTCAAGCTCATGATAAAAATAATTGGGGCACTCGCTAGAAATAGCGTGGAAAAATGAAGATGAGACATCCTTTGTATAGGCAGCATGTCGCTCTTGAACTTGACACTCTTCTGCTCTCATGTCAGGTTTGGGATATCCTCATTAAGTCAATTGTCCTCCCGGGTTTGGGTGATCCATTTTGCCTCTCATTTGACTATTCTACACTGTCATCATGACCTTTAGTCCTATGTTGAGTCAGATGCTGCCACACTCTGGAGTCGTGTCATGTTCAAGAGAATTCCAATATGCAGTTATTTACCCATACATCTTCTAAGTTATTGCTACAGTCCTGAATATTATTCCACTTTATTCCTTGTTTCATGTCGATGATGGGGGATTCATCATTGCCCTCCTTCGACGGGTCACTTCCTATCGACTTCAGCTCATTATCCAGGAAGATGACTTAGGAACTCCCTTTCAGTACCTTAGAGTGGGCATGCCCTAATGGATAGTTCTTCAAATCTAATGACAGGTCTTCATTATTGGCTTTCGATTAAGTGATTCCATGAGTGTTCGACCTCAGCTTCATTATCATATTCACGGATTGAATTGTTGTACCTTGAGCACCATTGTCATTATTGGTGGTTTCTCTCGTACCTGTTAACGATCCACGTCATTGGCCAGTAATCAGGTGGTTTTCTAGCATGATCGAATTCAACACTTTTATTTGCATGTTAGAATTCGTACATTGATCGGGTCAAGATGGAGTGCAAGACCCTAAGTCTTATCTGTTATGACTCAGGCTACATGGAGTTATATGTCATTCATGATTGTACACATTTTTCTACTATACGGATGGTTGTGACCATACCATGAGACTTTATATTTATGATGATCCTTGCTAACTGGATGGTTGAAACCCATACCATGGATCTTTTATCTAGTCTTCATCATCCGGATAGTTGCGTCCATGTCATGGTTTCATGTCTTGATCTCAGATATGTATATGTATATGTGTCCTTGATTTGCAGGTCTCCTCACAGTGCGCATCCTCGTCCTTGCCAAAATCTCGTAAAGCATCTTAGCCATCACTCCTCATTTTGCCTTCATGCTTTAGGGGGCATCCGTTACACAGTATTTTGTCACGCCTCCTGCACTTCCCTGTGACATACTCTAAAGTGCTCGAAACATGATCATTATACAGTATACTCATCCATGTATACAACTCAGTTCCCTCCTTTAACTTTGCTTGGAAAATATCCGGAGCTTTCCTTGAAGAAATAGCTCTTAAAACACTAAAATGAGGGTCATCACCCTTATGAAGCTCAAAACCATGATGATCGCCTGTTTCACCATGTCAAGCCAGAGATGACATCAATATATTCCATTTCATACCTGTGATGGTCTCAAAAAGGAAGTTTTCCCAAAGAGGATGAGAAGCTTCATGATCTAGAAGCTTCTAGAGTGGCGAGCTGGAGGTGGTTTCGCATAGATGAGGTCGAATCCTCCTAATTTTACATATTGGTCTCATACCTATGAGCTAACTCCTTGAGATGTGGGCCTAATCCTATCTTTGGAGGAGTCCTAACTCCCTCTCCCAACCTATAAATTCTTCCTCTCCCATTCCCAAATGGTTGATCTATGTCCATTTGCACCCCTACGCTGATCTTGTGCTTAGAGTCTATTCATTAGACTTGGAGAAGGAGTGTTTGGAGAGTTTCTTGGCTTGGACTTGGATTACCACTCAAGGAGAGCCTTTCAACATCAAGGCTATGGTTACAAGCTTCCTTTTATTCTTTAAATAATAATACAACTACTGATTCATCTTCCCAAAATATATATGCTCATGTATGTATTGGCTTGGCATTCCTTGATCAGCTAAGTAGGTTATTATTGGATTTTCTATTGATTTTGGCATGCTTTGTTGTCTCTTGGTCACTTGGGTAGGTACATAAGTGTTGAAAGAAGAAGGAAGAAGTTTGTGACACAAGTAGTTTGAGGATCTCAACAAAGGAAATCAGAATAGCATCAGAGCAAGGTAGGCCATATCTCTTGTTCTACTTTTCAATTATAATCTAGGAATATGTCTAGTTGATTGTCACTTCAGTTTCTAGAACCACTCATTGGGCTAGAGGGATCGTCTCTGTCCGGAGAGAGGATTAACCTTGTCAATAATTAGTTTGTGTTGTGAGTGGGAGTTTTATGGAACTCACACCACTTGATGATGTCCTTCTTAACCTTCCTATTATTCTTGGCTTGTGGCTAAAAAGAGAAAGGATTCCCTCTCATCCCACTACTCATAGTAGGTCTCCCATTAGTCCTTGACGTGGGGGCGGATTTGAGGAATGAAAAAGTACTCTTCTCCCTATTTGAAAAATCATGAACCCAAAAACATCCTCCAAATAGATTTAACCATTTATCTGCGACATTTGCATCTATCTGGCCTTCAAATATGGGAATGTCAAAGTTGACTTGTACCTTAAAGGGAGTGGTGCCTCTAGGGTGGTTGTTGGATGACGATGCATCACCTATGGAAATCCGTAGAAGGACTTGGGCAAAGTTTTCCATCTAGCATTCCTTTGTTGGTCGAGGAATTCCTCGAGCAATATTGTGAAAGGATCTCTTGCTCCATCATACTTATTTTCTTCCACCATGGGAGGATGTCGAGGTCGGTGAGGCTGATATTGCAAAGGTTCAACCAGTTCAAGCCCTAACTCCTTCTACCCCGACCTCGTTTGGGACATGCATAAAAAATCAGAGAATGAGCAGACCACTCTGATACTACTGATCCAGATTTATGAAGGTACCAAATGAAATACATATATAAACATAAAAATAAAGAGGCAACAGAAAGAAAACTTCATTTCTTTAATATCACATAGCTGAAAGATGTTTACATGCAGAATGGAAATAAACTTGCTTGAGCGATGGTAGATTATATATGAGAAGAGATGTGGCAGCTACATGCCTATGAACGTTATTACAATGAGGCTCAAGGGCCTTTTTATTATTTAACAATGAAGGGAAATCCTAAACAAACAAAACCCTAACCCTAGAAGATGGAACACTAAGAGTTTGTGGGCCCTGTTGGAGTTAGTTAGACAGCCAACTTCTCGGGGTTGTAACTTGGTCATATGAACTTTGTTTGGTGTATACGATACCTTGTTAAAAATATGTTTCAGAGTACTACAATATTTGTGGTAGGTCCATTCCTATGGTTATGGGACTACTATGGATCTCAAGAAAAACACCATTTAGGGGGTCAAAAGAACTCGGGAAATTCAGGACGCAAAAAACTACTAAAAATAGTAAATTGTGTTATAACCAAGGAAACTAGTGAAACTAGTTGGAGGTCCAGGTGGAATAGGTGGGTGGCCACCAATATCCACCTAGATCAATCCTTGCCCCTTAGGAAGAAATGGTCCCCATTGCATGTAGAGCCTCTTTGAGGTGAGGAAATTTCTACTAAACTTTGTCCCCAGTGAGCCACTTTCCGTGGTGAAGGAGTTGGTTTGCTTTGACAATCGATATAGCTGGATCATCTGTTCGAAATTTCTATTGATATGTGTGTCCATGATCCTATCATTCATGGTGTTTTCGATACAACTTGGGTTGAGCATTGTTGGTGTCAGCTGCCCAACATTGTCTCATGTGTCCAACAATGGGGGAAAGTATGGCCGCAACTCAACCACATTGAATACTAGGTGCAGGACAAGGAACAGTGGAAAGATGAGATTAAAAACATTATCTCCTATATCCTTAGTGATGGTGTAAGACCCATATCAGAGCGGGAAAATCTTGCAATGGGCCCCAATGAGGCGCTCCTTCTGCAAATGTAACTAGAATTTTTTTCCAACTTGGAACTTGTGTGGCACCCGATGTTGATCATGATGTTGTTTGTACTTAGCATTTTCTCTATCCAATATGTCATGGACCTGCTGACGAATTTGTTGAATGCATTTAATGAAGATAATATCTTTGTCAACTTCAAACTGGGCATAATTCAAATCTTCCTCAGTAGCTGCAAGTGGTATGGCAACATCAATGGGACATAGTGGTTGGAATCCCAACCTCACCTGAAAGAGAATGTGGCCATTTGAGTTGTGGAGAGATTTCTTTTAACTATGTTGGACATAAGTGAGGCTTTCTCCCGATGTGCATGGATTCTTCGAGTTGTACATGGATATGATGTGCATGATCATCCTATTTATGACATTTATTTAGCCATCAGTTTGGGGGTGGAAGTTCGTGGGCTTAGTGAGCTTGGTATCCAACAACGACCAGAGGCTCGACCAGAATGTACTTAAGAACTTGTCGTCCTGATCTGAGATAATGGACTAGGGGATCCCAAAGTGTACCCATACTCATTCAAAGAAGAGTTTGACATTGACTTATGTTGTGATACTCTTGTTGTACGCTGCCAAAATGGCCATGTTAGATAATTTCTCGACATCCACGAAAACACAATTGTTTCCATGGTTGGTAGAAGGGAGGCCTGACATGTAATCCATGGAGATGGATTCCCAAGGCTAGCTAGGAGTATGAAGAGGAGTATATAAGCCTTGCTTCTTGATTGTAGGTTTGGAAATGGCACGAGAAGTGCGAGATCTAATGTAATTCCCAACATCCTATCGAAGATTCGGCCAATAAAGATACCTCTGCAACACTGCCAATATGTTTTCTACACCAAAATTTCCAACGACCCGACTGTTGTGCACCTCCCAAATTATCTTGGCACACTCGCTTGAAGGAACACAGAGGTGTCCTAGGTGGCATAACAGTGTGTCCTAGAGGTGAATGTCCAGAACTTGATTTTCTTCCAGGAGCATCTGGTATGTGGTGCTAAATTTTGGAATACTCTTGTAAAGATGCGGTCATCTCGAAGTCTCGTGGCCACAAGAGTTGAGCATAGTGGTTAGTGCCATAAATGGCATTTGGCTAAGGTAATATTAAAAATTATTGGTGTTTCCCTTCTTGTACTTAATGTTCAAATGGAATTGTTTCAGATATGTGGGCCATTTCTAATGGCGATCGTGTCAGTGGCCTATGTGGATGATTGTTTCCTTCCCAAGAATGTAATGCTGCCATTTTCGATAGGCCAGCACAATGGAATACATTTCTTTGTCATAGGTGAGATTCTCTTGGATTGTATATGAAAGTGTCTCATTGTGATATGCCACCATATGCCCATATTGATTGAGAATTGCATCAATAACATAGTTAGAGGAATTTTCCTCAATTCCAAGTGGTTGCTACAGGTCTGATAACGTGAGCATTGGTGAAGAGAAAAGGCGATGCTTCAATTCATAAAATTCCTTATGTTGGGATTCATACCAAAAGAAATTTTCTTTCTCTCTGCCCTTGGTGACTTGACGCAAAGGCCAAGTGATATGAGATAATCCCAACACGAACGTGCAATAGAAACTGGCAAGACCCAGAAACCTGCGGAGCTCTGTTAGAGTGGTTGGGGTTGTCCAATCTCGAATAACTTGTATCTTGGTTGGGTTAACATGCACACCCCGCTCATCAATGATGCACCTAAGATATTGAACCTGGGTCATACCAAAAGTGCATTTCTCCAAATTGACAAACAATTTGTGTTGTCATAGGGTTTGGAGGACGTGTCGAATATGGTGTAGGTGCTCTTCCCATCTATGGATGAAGATTATGATTTCATCCAAATAAAATAACATGAATGAGTTGGTGAAGGACCGTAAGGTGTTTTCCATTAGCCTCATGAAGGTTACCGAGGCATTCATCAACCCGAAAGGCATGAAATTCTATTTAGAGAGGCCCTCCTTGGATTTGAAGGAAATCCTTGACACATCGAAGGGTTGGATTGGTACCTAGTGATAATTGGACTTCAAATAAATCCTTCTGAAATATTTGCCCCCCTTGAACTAGTCTAGAAGGTCATCAATCTATGGGATTGGATACCTATTATGTACAATGATCTTATTCAACACCTGATAGCTAATACAGAGCCTCCAAGTTTCGTCCTTTTTCTATACCAATGTGATTAGGATCTCACAGGCTAATGAAATTGGCCTGATGTGCCCTTTTTTCAACAGCTCCTAAATCTACCTCTTGATTTCATCATTCTCCATAACAGATCATTCGTAGATTAGTTGATTGGGTATCGACATGTTTGGGGTCAGATCAATGGAGTTCTTGACTTGACAGTGTAGGAGCACCCCTATGGGTGAGTTGAAGATGTCTTTGTACTTCTCCACAAAATTTTCCATCTACTACTTTTGTGCGAAGGAGCCTTTTCTGGAGGCTTTTGATGTTGACATGATCCTCTTCTTGCTCTTAGGGAGAATCATAAGGAGATAATTTTCTCGATGTAGGAAATGATCTTACTGGATTGTTTAGTAGAGATCAAAGAAAAAGTGGTAGGCGACACTACCTCTAGTATCTTGTACAATTTGAATCCCAAAGTAATAATAACATAATGAGGTCTGGATTCATATACAACATGATGCTTCCATAGGTATGGCTAACATAATAAAACATCGTAGACTTCCAAATGGAAAACATCAAAAAATACCTCATCTACAAAGGGTTTGATGCTACAAGGCAGGCAACACTAATAGCTGACATAGAGATCTCAACCTTGGTGGAGCCACCCAATGGTGTATAATTGTGGGTGTGGTGTTGTTCGAAGCTTCAATCTCTTAACAACCTTGACTGAGATCAGGTTCGTTTGGCTCCCACTGTCAATGGTGAACTTCACCGACGAACTGTTTACCCACATCTGTGAGTGGAAGATGCGCTCCCACTCCTCTGGATCCTTAGGTTCTGCCTTTTGGAGCTTGGTGATGGCTACCATTGCAGTAGGTTCTGTGTCAATTATTTTCATTCCCTTTTTTGTTCCATTGTTGGGTTTTGGCTCAAAATCAAAGCATGCATTCGTCTCTAAGTCTTTTAGCTCGACCATTGGCGCCTGCTTTGCACGATATTTGTTCCTGTTTTGAGTGGGATTTTTATGGAACTCACACGACTTTCCGGTGTCCTTCTTCACCTTCTTATTATTCTTTCCTTGTAGATGAAAACAATTATGGTTCCCTCTCATCCCTATGCTCACAGTAGGTTTCCCACTAATCCTTGATGTGGGGGATAACTTTGAGGAGTGAAAAAGAAATCTTCTCCATATTAGAAAAATCATGAACCGAAAAATATCCTTCCAATATATTTAACCATTTATCTACAACATGTGCATCAATCTAGCCCTCAAATATGGGAATGCCAAAGTTGACTTGTACCTTAAAGGGAGCGATGCCTCTAGGGTGGTTGTTGGATGAAGATGTTTCATCTGTGAGTATCTGACGAAGGATGTGGGAAAAGTTATCCATCATCGCATTGCTTTGTCACTTGAGGACTTCCTCAAGCAATATTTTGAAATGATATCTTGCTCCCTTGTCTTTCTTTTCTTCCACCATGGGAGGACGTCAGGGTTGGCGAGGTCATTCCTATAGAGTTTCAACCAATTCAAACCCTAAATTCTTATAACCCGACCTCATTGGGGACATACTAGAAAAACATAGAAATAGAAAACCACTCTGATACCACTGATCTAGATTTATGAAGGAACAAAATGAAATATAGATATAAGCATAAACACATAGATGCAACACAAATAAATTTCATTTCATTAATATCACAGAAATGAAATATGTTTACATACATAATGGAAATAATCTAGCTTCGATGATGGTAGCTTATCTCTGAGAAGAGATGTGGTGGCTACATGTCTTTGAGTTGTGTTACAATGAGGCTTAAGGGACTTTTTATTATTTAACAAAAAATGGAAATGCTAAACAACCAAAACCCTAACCCTAGGACATGGAACATCAAGAGTTTGTGGGCCCCGTTGGGGTTAGTTGGCTCGTAACTTGGTCATATGATCTCCATTTGGCGTGTGTGATACCTTGTTAGAAAGGCATCTATGAGTACTATGATATTTTGGAAAATTATTATCTATGCCCATGGGCCTACTGTGGATCTCAAGAAAACATCGTTTACGGGGTCAAAACAACTCTGTAATTTCAGGACCCGAAAACTGCTATAAATAGTAAGTTTTGCTATAACTAAGGAAACTGATGAAACCAACTGGAGGCCTAGGTGGAATAGGAAGGTGGCCACTAATATCCACCTAGATTATTCCTCTCCCCTTAAGAAGAAATGGTCCCCATTGCATGCAAAGATTGCATGAGGTGAGGAAATTTATGTTGAACCTGGTCCCTGGTGAGCCACTTGACCTGGTGAAGGCGTTGGCTTACTTTGATAACTTGATATAGTTGGATCTGATTCTAGCGATTTTTATTGATCTATTTTTCCATGATCCTATCATTCGTTGCTTGTTTGATACAACTTGGGTTGAGTACTATTGGTGTCAGTTGCTCAACAATGTCTTATGTGCTAAATATGGGGGAAAGTATGGCTGCAACCAGTCCAAATTGAATACTAGGTATAGGCCAAGGAACGATGGAATGTTGAGCTCAAAAGAATTGTATCATATATCCTTAGTGATGGTGTAAGACCCATATCGGAGTGGGAAAATTCTGTGGTTGGATCCAACGAGGCGCTCCTTCTGTAAATGTAACCAAACTTTTTCACCCACCTGGAATTTGTGTGGAACTCAATGTTGATCATGACATTGTTTGTACTTAGCATTTTCTCTGTACAATATGTAATGGACCTTCTTGCAGATGTGCTGAATGCATTTAATGAAGTTGGTAGCTCTGTAAGCTTCGGGTTGGAAATGAGTGGAATCTTCCTTAGTAGCTGCAAGCGGTATGACAACATCAATGGGACATAGTGGCTCGAATCCCAATCCCGCCTGAAAGGGTTTGTGGTCATTTTAGATATGAAGAGCTCTATTGTAATTTTGTTGGACATAGGGGAGGCTTTCATCCCATGTGTGTGGATTCTTCATGTTGTACATGTGCAGGATGTGCATAATCGTCTTGTTGATGACCTTTGTTTGGTTACTAGTTTGGGGGTGGAAGGTCGTGGAATTAGTCAGCTTGGTATCCAAAAATGACCATATTCTTAACTAGAATGTACTTAGGAACCTACTATCCCAATATGAGATAATGGACCGGGGGATCCCAAAGTGTATCCGTACTCATTCAAAGAATAGTTTGGTAGTGGATTCTGTTGTGATACTCTTCTTGTAGGTCGCTAAAATAGCCATCTTAGAGGATCTATCGATGACCACGAAAACAAAGTCATTGCCATGCTTGTTAGGAGGAAAGCCCGACATGTAATCCATGGAGATGGATTCCCGAGGCTGACTAGGAGTGGGAAGAGGAATATACATGCCTTTCTTCTTGATTTTAGGTTTGGAAATGGCACAGGAAGTACATGATCTAATGTACTTCCCATCATCCTGTCAAAGGTTTGGATAATAAAAATACTTCTTCAACACTACCATTGTTTTTTCTACCCCAAAATAACTAATGAATTGACTGTAATGTGCCTCTCAAATCATCTTGGCACTCTCACTTGAAGGAACACATAGGTGTCCCAAGTGGCATAATAGTGCATCCTAGAGGTGAAATTCTGGAACTTTCTTTCCTTCCAAGTGCATCTGGTATGTGGTGTGAAATTCTGGATCACTATTGTAAAGATGCAGCCATCCTGAAGTCTCGTGCCCACAAGAGTCGAGCACAGTGGTCAGTGCGATAATCGACAGTCGGTTGAGGTAGTCTGCGACATTATTGGTGATACCTTTCTTATACTTAATCTTCAAATGGAACTATTGCAGATATTTGGACCATTTTTTACAGCGATCATTTTGCAACTTTCCTTGTGTCTCTATGAATTGAGGGGTCGATGGTCTGTGCAGATGACCGTTTCCTTCCCCAGAATGTAATGCTTCCATTGTCGGTAGGCCTACATAAGGGAATACATTTATTTTTCATAGGTGGGATACATTTAGATTGTATCTAAAAGTGTCTCACTATGATATGCCACCGGATGCCCCTGCTGGGTGAGAACTACACCAATACCATAGTCAGAGGCATATGTCTCAATTTCAAATGGTTATTGCAAGTCTAGTAATGTGATCATTGGTGTAGATCATAGGCGATATTTCAACTCATAAAATTCCTTATGTTTGGATTCAAACGAAAATAACGTTTCTTTCGCTCCACCCTTGGTGACTTGACTGAAAGGTCATGTGATATCAAAGAATCCCAACACGAACCTGTGAGAGAAATTGGCAAGACCCATAAAGTTGTAGAGCTCTGTTAGAGTGGTTGGATATGGCCAATCCTGAATAACTTCTATCTTGGTTGGGTCCACATAGATACCCTTCCCATCAATGATGTACCCCAGATATTGAACCTCAGTCATATCAAAAGTGAATTTCTCCAAATTGGCACAAAATTTGTGTTGTCACAGGGTTTGTTAGACCTATCGAATATGGTGCAGGTGCTCTTCCCAACTCTGGTTAAAGATCAAGATGTCGTCCAAATACACTACCATGAACGAGTTGGTGAAGGGCCGCAATATGTCATCCATCAACCTCATGAAGTTGCAAGGGAATTCATTAACCTAAAAGGACCATCCATTTGAAGAGGCTCTCCTTGGATTTGAAGGAAGTCTTCTACACATCGAAGGATTCAATTGGTACCTAGTGATAACCAGACTTCAAGTCAATATTGCTTAAACATTTGGCCCCCTTGAGCTGGTCTAGAAGGTCATTAAGCTATGGAATTAGATACCTATTCCAAATAATGATCTTATTCAGTGCCTGATATTCAATACAAAACCTCTAGGATTCGTCCTTCTTCTATACCAACACAATGGGGCTCTTAGATGGTGATGAACTTGGCATGATGTGCCCTTTCTTTAGTAGCTCCTGAATCTACCTCTTGATTTCATCTTTCTCCTGAATAGAGCGTTGATAGATCGGTCCATTGGGTAGCAACACACACGAGGTCGGATCAATGGATTATTTGACCTGACAATGTAGGGGTAACCCTGTGGGTGATGTGAAGATGTCCTTGTACCCTTCCATGACCCTTTCCATCTGTTTTTGTCGTGCGGAGGAACCTTGTTTGGAGGCTATAGATGCAGCCAGAATATTCCTCTTGCTTTGAGGGAAAATCATAAGTAAGAAATATTTCTTAGTCTGAGAAATGATCTTATTGCATTGTTTAATATAGATCAGAAAAAAGGTGGTAAGCAACGGTACCTCTGGTATCCTGTACAATTTTTGACCCAAAGTAATAATAATAGAGCAAGTTTTGGATTCATATACATCATGACACTTCCATAGCTATGGCTAACCTAATAAAACATCATAGACTTGCAAAGGGGCCACATCACACAATACCTCATCTGCAAAGGGTTTGAGGTTATATGGTAGCTGACACTACTGGATGACACAAAGATCTTTCCCTTGGTGGAGCCACCCGATGGTGTACGCTTGTGGCTACAACACTATTGGCATATTCAATCTCTTAATGACCTTGGCTGAGATCAGGTTCGTTTGGATCCCACTGTCAACGATGTGTTGCACCAACGAACCCTTTACCCACATTTGTGAGTGGAAGAGGCACTTCCCCTCCTCTAGATCCTCACATCCCTCTTTTTGGAGCTTGGTGGTGGCTACCATCGCAGTGGGTTCAACATTAATGATCTTCTTTCCCTTATTGGTTCCCTTGTCATATTTTGGCTCAGAATCAAATTATGCATCTGTATCTAAGTCTTTTAGCTTTACCACTAGTGCCTACTTTGTGTCATATTCGTTCTTATTGTGAGTGCGAGTTTTATGCAACTCACACCACTTGTTGGTTTCCTTCTTCACCTTCTGGTTATTATTGGCTTGCATGTGAAAAAAAAGATGGTTCCCTCTTGTCCCTATGCTCATAGTACGTTTACCACCAGTTCTTGGCATGGGGGGTTGTTTTTAGGAGTGCAAAAGTAATCTTCTCCCTATTGGAAAAATCATGAACTGAAAAATATCCTTCCAACAAATTTAACCATTTATCTATGACATATGAATCTATCTGGCCTTTAAAGATGAGATTGTCAAAATTGACTTGTACCTTAAAGGGAGTGGCACCTCCAGGGTGGTTACTAGATGAAGATGCATCAGCTATGGGTATCTACCAAAGGATATGGGAATATTTATCCATCATTGCATTCCTTTGTTGCTCAAGGGCTTCCTCAAACAATATGTTGAAAGGATCTCCTGCTCCCTCATATTTAGTTTCTTCCACCATGGGAGATTGTCAAGGTCTGCGAGGCCGATATTGCAAAGGTTCAACCAATTGAAGCCCTAACTCCTTACATGCCGACCTCGTTGGGGACATGTATAGAAAAACAATGAAAGAGCAGACCACCCTGATACCACTGATCCATATTTATGAAGGAGCGAAATTAAATACAGATATAAACATCAACACAGGTATGTGGCAGAAATAAATCTTCATTTTATTAATATCATGGAACTAAAAGATGTTTACATACAAAATGGAAATAAACTAGCTTAGATAATGGTAGCTTATATTTGATAAGAGATGTGGCATCTAGGTTCCTCTGAACTATGTTACAATGAGGGCCAAGGGCCTTTTTATTATTGAACAACAAGGGGAAACCCTAAATAACCAAAAACCTAACCCTAAGAGATGGAACGTCAAGATTTTGTGGGCCCTGTTGGGGTTAGTTGGAAAACCAAATTCTCGGGGTCGTAACTTGGTCATATAATCTCCATTTGGCGTGTATGATACCTTTTTAGAAAGGTCCCTCTCAGTACTACAATATTTGTAGCAGGCCCCTGCCTATGGCAATGGGCCTACTACAAACCTAAAAAAATGTTGTTTAGGGGGTCAAAATAAGTTTGGAAGTTCAGGCGCGAAAAACTGCTAAAAACAGTAAATTGTGCTATAACCAAGGAAACTGGTGAAACCACCTGGAGGTCAAGGTGGAATATGTGGGTGGCCACTAATATAGACTTGGATTAGTCCTCCCCACTTAGGAAGAAATGGTCCCAATTGCATGTAGATCCTCCATGAGGTGAGGAAATTTATGTTGAACTTGGTTCCTAGTGAGCCACTTGCCCTGGTTAAGGAGTTGGTCTGCATTAACAACTCGATATAGCTGGATCCTCTACCAGTGAGTGTTATTAATCTATGTGTCCATGATCCCATCATTCATGGCTTGTTCAACACATCTTGGGTTGAGATTTTTGGTGTGAGCTGCTAAAAACTATATGATGTGTCCAACAATGGAGGAAAGTATGGCTTCATCCGGTACACATTGAATACTTGGTGCAAGCCAAGGAACGCTGGAATGATGAGCTCGAAAGAACTCTCTCCTACAACCTTAGTGATGGTGTATGGCCAATATTAGAGTAGGTGAAGCTTGTGGTGGGCTCCATGGAGGTGCTCCTTCTACAAATGTAACCAAACTATGTCGCCCACCTGGAACTTGTGTGGCACCCGATGCTGATCATGATGTTGTTTATACTTGGAATTTCTTCTGTCCAATATGCAATAGACCTACTGGAGGATGTGATAAATGTGTTCAATGAAGTTGGTAGCTCTGTAAGCTTCAGACTAGACATGAGCCGAATCTGCCTGAGTGGCTAAAAGAGGTTTGGCAACATCAATGGGACATAATGGTTGGAATCCCAATCCCACTTAAAAGGGGTATGGCCAGTTAAGGTGTGGAGAAATCTATTGTAACTATGTTGGAGATAGGAGAGGCTTTCATCCCATGTTTGTGGATGCTTCGAGTTGCACATGTGCAAGATGTGCATGATCATCCTGTTGATGACCTCTTTTTAGTTATCTATTTGTGGGCCGTGGACTTAGTGAGCGTGATATCCAATAATGAACAGAGGCTTGACCAAAATGTACTTAGGAATTTGTTGTCCTAATTAGAGATAATGGACTGGGGGATCCCAAAGTGTACCCATACTCATTCATACAAGAGTTTGACAGTGGCTTCTCTTGTGATACTCTTGATGCAGGTTGCTAGAATGGCCATCTTAGAGAATCTGTTGACAACCACGAAAACATAGTTGTTTCCATGCTTGGTAGAAGGAGGGCCTAACATATAATCCATGGAGATGGATTCCCAGGACTGGATAGGAGTAGGAAGAGGAGTATACAAGCCTTGATTCTTGATTGTAGGTTTGGAAATGGCATAGGCATTGTAGGATCTGATGTACTTCGCAACATCCTGTCAAAGATTCAACCAATACAAATACTTTTGCAACATTGCCACTATTTTTTCTACCCCAAAATGTCTAGCAAACCAACTACAGCATGCCTCCCAAATCATCTTGGCACGCTCACTTGAAGGAACATAAAGGTGTCCCAGGTGGCTTAATAGTGCATCCTAGAGGCGAAAGTTTAGAACTTGCTTTCGTTCTAAGAGAATCTGGTATGTGGAATCTAATTTTGGATCACTCTTGTAAATATGCAATCATCTCGAAGTCTTGTGCCCACAAGAGTCAAGCACAGTGGTCAACACCATAACTGGTGGTCAGCTGAGGTAGTCTGCAACATTCTTGTTGATGCCCTTATTTTAATTAATGTTCAAATGGAACTGTTTCAGATATGTGGACCATTTATGATGGTGATCCTTCTTCAATTTTCCTTGTGTTTGTAGGATCTATAGGGGTTGGTGTTCTATGTGGATTACCATTTTCTTCCCCATAATGTAATGCTTCCATTGTCAACAAGATTGCATAATGGAATACATTTCTTTGTTATAGGTGGGATAATTTAGGATTGTATTTGAAATTGTTTCATTATGATATGCCAATGGATACCCTTGCTGGGTGAGAACTGCACTTATAACATAGTCATAGGCATTTGTCTCAATTTCAAATGGTTGTTGCAGGTCCAGTAATGTGAGTAATAGTGCAGAGCAGAGGCAATGGTTCAACTTGACTAACACCTTCTATTGGGATTCAAACCAAAATAAATTTTCTTTCGCTCCACCCTTGGTGACTTAACTCAAAATCCATGTGATATGAGAGAATCCCAACACGAACCTATAATAGAAATTGGAAAGACCCAGAAAGCTGCGAAGCTTTATCAAAGTGGTTGGGCCTCCCCAATCATGCATAAATTGAATTTTGGTTGGCTCCAGATGCACACCCCGCTCATCAATGATGTACCCTAAATATTAAACCTAGGTTATACTAAAAGTACATCTCTCCAAATTAACACACAATTTTTGTTGTTCCAGGGTTTGGAGGACCTATCGAATATGGTGTAGGTGCTCTTCCCAAATCTGGATAAATATCAGGACATCGTCCAAATACATTACCATGAATGAGTTGGTGAAGGGCCGCAAGGTGTCGTCCATAAACCTCATGAATATTTTGGGGTCATTCATCAACTTGAAAGGCATGACCAACCATTCGAAGAGGCCCTCCTTATATTTGAAGGAAGTCTTCCACCAGGGAAAATTTTAAGAACCACCCTAAATTTATATGTATAATAAATGGGCGAATCCCCATGATGCATAGGAAAAATGGGAGGCGTTTTTATCACTAATATAATATGTATATGTATATATATATATATATATATATATATATATATATATATATATATATATATATATGGCGAATCTCTCACCAGATTATATTATCTTGTAAAGTCATGGCGAATCTTTCACTGAATTATAAAATCTTGTAAGATCTTGGAAAATCTTTCACTGAATAATAAAACATTGTGAAGTCTTGGCGAATGTTTTGTTAAAGTATGAAACCATATATGATAATAATAAAACATATTCATTAAACTGTAATATACTAACATACATGTTTCGAAAAAGGAAACATAATTTTCACTTCCTACAAACAATGTTGCAAGTTTTAATGGCCATGTTTGTCATGGTAGGAGAGATTAATGTTTTCTCTACCACTTTTGTCAAGCTACCACTTTTTCCAAGCTATCAAATTCCTTTCTTATTCCATAGACTCCAACTGTGAGATAAAAAAAAAAAAACATCAAGTTTGTTTACCCCAACACACCATCAAATTTCTTTCTTATTCCATAGACTCCAACTATGAGATAAAAAAAAACATCATGTTTGTTTACCCCAACACACCAACAAGTAGCAAGCCCCAACTATATAATATATTGAAGTAGTAGGTATCCCAAAGGCCTGAAGGGGATCTAATGGAAAGAAGTGACCATTGTCAGAAGCCTTCCAATCAATATATAAATATATAAATGCAGATTTATTATTATTTTAATTGGAAACCTTCAATTAAATAATAAAATTTAATTACGTCTCTCCCAATCTAAATTTCTTATTAGCATAATTCACTACCTTCATACCATTTTTAACAGCGTTGTAACATGTGGATTAATTTCCTTTTTGGTGCACAATCTCTGCCTTTTAGGACAATATGGTGCAGTGACCCAACCCCTATAGATCATTACGACAAACTAAGAATAGTAGAGAAGATGAAAGGTTGTACAAACGAGCATATTTTTCAAACAACTAATCCAAGATCAGTACCTTAACTTTTTCACGAAGATATCATATTGAGAATGTTTGAAAAATGGTGGGAAATCTAGGCAGCGACTATCTCTCTTCTATGAGGGTGATGCGGAAAGAGTTAAGATTTCATTGTTTTGAATTTTTTTTTGTAAAATAAAAAAAACCAATATTAATGGAGATATTGGTATTTTTTACTAAATTTTGTGAAGTGACTAAATGTAGCTTTAACCATTCACCTTAAGAATTTTTTTACAATATAATTTCCTAAGTCTATTTAATATCTTCATTATCATAAAAACCAACCTATATCCATATTAACCCCACATCTACCACTCTTAGAGGGATGAAATATATTTATCCCTCCCAGTGGTAGACCTGCAATTAAGATGGACCTAAGCTGATAGAATTTGCCCTTTAAATAGTCTATGCTCACATGAATACCATGGTATTACCATAGGTCAATACCATGGGTTATCACAAACCTGGAGCTTAAAACTACTATTAGTAATTTATAAAAATTAATAAAATTAATAATTGATTTTTATTTTATTTTTTTATTTTAACCAAGTTAAAATGTTAAGTGACATTAAATTACAAGATCCATTTTTACTCTTGATCTACCAAGCCCCGAGAGGGATCAAATATTTTTTCACTCTATGTTAGTTTGCATATCATGATATTTGATCCAGAGTAAAGATGAATCTATGCTAGTTTAATTCCCCCCTTTAAATAGGCTGCATTTCATGTGAATACCATGGGTCAATACCATGTGCCATCTTTATTTTTATTAATACTAATATTAGGGTTATTAATGTTTTTTTGCATGGTATTAATAATAATTTGCCCTATAGGTTTCACCTAAATATAACACATTTTTTGAGTGTTTGTAAATATAAGGTGGCTTATGGAGTAAATATAAAAAATGTTTTATTTATTTACCATACCTCTCATTTATTGATATTTTTATTAATTTACCATACCTTTTTTATAAATATGGTATTTGGCCCACGGGATTCAATTAAATAAAACCTCTTTTTTGAGTCTTCTTAAATAGAAAGAGGGTTATGGACTAAATATAGAAAGAGGTTTTATTTATTTACCATACCTATAGTTTATTTATATTTTTATTTATTTACCATAGCTTTGAAGTATAAAAAGAGGTTTTATTTATTTACCATACCTCTTTTCTAAATATAGTATTTGGCCCATAGGATTCACTTAAATGAAACCTCGTTTTTTAGCCTTCTTAAATAGAAAGAGGGTTACAGACTAAATATAAAAAGGAGTTTTATTTATTTACCATACCTTTGGAGTAAGTATAAAAAGAGCTTTTATTTATTTACCATACCTCCACTGTATTTATATTTTTATTTATAACTATCATAAATACATTTTCTTGAAAATGAGGGCGATTGGAAGATTGTAACTCCTAATTTCAAGGGCTAAATTTACTTTTTTTACCCTCTCCCTTAAAATAAGGTGGGCTAACCTCCATACCTAATTTTATTAAAAAATAATTTTGAAGCGTTTTGTAACAATGTACTATGATACAAAATATTCGCCCAATAAAAATATAAAACCCTTTAATTTAGCCCAAGGGCGAAAATTTGCCCCTAAAATTTTCCATGTCTTCCACACATTAGAGGGTTCAATTGGTACCTGGTCATAACTGGACTTCAAGTCAATCTTAGTGAAATATTTGGCCCCCTTGATCTGGTCTAGAAGGTCATCAGTCCATGGGCTTTGATACCTATTGATGACATTGATCTTATCCAATGCTTGATAGTCAATAAAAGGCCTCTAGGTTCTGTCCTTCTTCTGCACCAACATGATTGGGCTCCCACAGGGTGATGAACTTGTCCTGATGTGCCCTTTTTGCAAAAACTCTTGAATCTGCCTCTTGATTTAATCATTCTCCATAATAGAACATCATTATATCAATCCATTGGGTAGCGACGTGCCCGAGATCATATCTGTCATGCGGAAAGAGTCGATAATGCGGACAAAACCGACCTCCCTAGAAGCAAAGGCTTTCTAGTGACAAACAAGACAAATAAACACTACCTTTCTCTAAACATGCATTGAGAATACAAATAATCAGGTGATTTTAACATACCTTTAGTCCAACGCTTTGTAGTAGTCCAGCCTCGCCGATCCGGATGAGCTCATCCTTCTCTTCGAAACCTGCATTCACTAACAAGCCAAAAGATTAAATAGCACCTGATAAACTCATAAAACAATACATATCCATCATATAGACCAAGGAGTATATGAAACAAATCATGAATAACAATCTGTTGAGAAAAATGAGTTCATTTGCATTAAGTGGAAACAAAAGGAACCATTACAACCTGAGCCTTGGTGTTGTTCAGGTCCCTCCTAGGGTCCAGCAAGAGTTTTCCTTTACTTTGATCAGCTCACCCACTCTCAAATAAGGCTAGGAAAGGATGGGAATCTCTCCTCTCAAGCTTTACAAGGGAGTCCTAATTCTAGCAGCATCTACCCTTAGGAATGTTCAGCTTTCAACCTCCCCTCCCTCTGGCCCAATGCCTGTATTTATAGTGCTTTGGAGGAAGTTAATCAGGTCCACCATCAATGGGATAAGCCCCTCTTTGAATGGGATAGCTCCCCTCTTGATGGGATAAGTTCCTCTTTCATAGGGATACATGAACCATCTGGAGGCGCTCAATACACGTCAAACAAGCTTCTAGAATGCTCTAGAAATGACCACAAGTAACTTTTTTGAAGTGAAACTTGCGCCTTTTGACCTTTACAGGAGTACGCACCCACCCCTTTACAGACAGAGCGTACAGGTATGCAGGTATTGTGAACTTGGGGTGCGTACACACAGGTAAGGCTAAGAGAAACTGCGTAGCCAGAGTTATTTGACTTTTTAAGGACTTTCTCTCTTTCTTGGAGTTTGACATGAAGAGCAGAGGTATAAGACTTGCCAAGGAGGATAGTATGATAGTTGATGGAGCCATACTAACTGCAAATAGTCATGGTGACAAATTTTAGTGTAACAGATTGCCCCATAAAGTGCGAAGCCTCGAGTAGATTAGGGTTTCATATCATCTAGGAAGGGTGAAGTACTTTATCATTTCAAGGATTATCATGTGGAGAGCCCAGTCAGAACCTGCAAGTATTCAACACAAAATACATATATAAGATCATATCATCGCTGAGGTAGGCATTCCCATACTCAGATCAAAAACTTTAACTAACAAACTAACTACTGCTCTGATACAGGAATGATTTCGTAGTACATCATAATCATAGACTTGTGTAGACACAGTATGGACGCAGCCATCTGTTTATGATTAGTCTACTGTATATTGAATACAAAACTCCTCGCAGCCTGGATGGTGGAAACTAGATCCAGGGTCTTCATTTCTACTTCCCGAAATAGTACGATCATATCCATGCGAATAAATGAGTTGATGTCGAGCATGGTAGAAACCACTTGATTACCAGTCGATGATGTAAACTGTTAACAAGTGTGAGAGAGACCACCAGTGATGTCAATGGTTCTCAAAGTACCCAGTACAAACCATGAGATGTGAATGAATGAGTTGATGTCGAACATTTCACGGAGTCCTTCGATCGAAAGTCAATGATGTAAACTGTCGTCAAAGGCGAGAAACCTGCCATTGATGCATGCAGATTTCAAGGTACTGACGATTTCTAGGTCATCTTTCTAGATAATGTGCTGATGTCGATAGAAAGCGACCCGTTGCAGGCAAGCCCACAACACGAAATCATAGATCAAGTTGAAGAAACATAGTTGTAAGGACTGACTCAGGGATGGTCGAGATGGATGACAGGTTTTTTGCAGATGAATGGTTTATTTGCAGTGACCTCTTGAACACATAACGACACAACAGATGGCTTGGTGACATTTGACCCAAAGTTAATACCCGGCTGAAGACTTTCAATGTGGTTTGATCAAATGTGAGGCAAAGGATTTCCCAACCCAGGTGAATGGAAAGTGTCGTGTTCAAGAGTGGTGATAAGGTTTCTTCTGAGACAAAGGATAACAAATAAGCTCATTTTTCTCTCTTTTCCCCCACCATTTCTGGCAAGTACCTCTTTATTTTTTACAAGCTTGAGGAGGATAACATATGCTTGATTATAAGCTCATCCTTCAGATGAGTCCAACTTAGTTTAGATTCGAACCCTAAGAAGGAGTGGTCCGTTCCTGTTTGTAATCGAACAGGTCCTTTACTGTGAAATTTTAACGAGTCCAGTATAGGAGAAACTCGGCGTTTTTCAATTTTAGAGAGTCTGAAAAAACTTAAGAAGACTCCAGGGTTGAACTTTTTCGTAAATTTGTGTCTCCCAAGCCCGAAAAAGTATAAAATAATACTTGAGAGAACCGCTTGATCTTTATGACCAAGGAGTACTTTCATAGTTAGTGTCTTTGACCTGAAAAGTAAAAAGCGATCAAGGACACGTCGTTTTATTTCCAGTATCGAATTTGAAACGACAAAAATCCGACAATCTTTTCATGTTTTTACGGTTAGAAAAGGGCTGTAAGAGGACCATCTTTTAATTCCGTTTTAACGAGTGTAAAAGAAACACTCGGCAATATTTTCATGTTTTAGGAGTCAGAAAAGGGCTTAAAAGATGACTCTGGGGTTTTCACTTTTTCGTAAGTTTTAACGAGTTCGAAAAAATGATAAAAATGTACTCGTGGTTTTCATTTTTTCGTAAGTTTTAATGAGTTCAAAAAAATGATAAAAAATGTACTCATATGGCCGACTTTCAATTTAATTTACGAGCAGGAAAAGACGGAAAGAACTCGGCATTTTCATTTGTTTTACGAGAATGAAAGATAGCAAAATAATCTCGGGATTTTCATGAGTTTAACGAGTCTTGAAAATAACTGAAATTGACTCGAGATGGGTTTCATTTTTCAAAAGCTTGAAACAGAGAAAAACTATGCTTCACAGTAGTTTCATTTTTACACAAGCTTGAAACAGAGAGAAAATTGTGCTTGATGCCCCCTAAGCATAACAGCTAGAGCGCATGCCCCCCAGCTTCATTTCATTCAACCAGTTGGATGAAATGAAGGTTTAGTTACGAGATCATTTGAAAGACTCAACCTAAAACTGTAAGAAAATTATGCAAAAAAACTGAAATAACTAACCTAAATATACAACTTAACATTTATGAGATCTAGTCAAACTCTCGACTAATTAGAGGAGGATTTGTTTCATTTTTTAACGAGCTTGACACAGGAAAAGAACTATGCTCGGATTCGGTTTCATGTTTACTCAAGCTTGAAACGAAAAACTATGCTTGTTATGAGTTCGCATGCCCCCAGCACAATGACGCCAATCAAGGTACATGCCCCCCAAGCTTCATTTCATTCAACCGGGTGGATGAAATGAAAGCTTTCTTTCGAAATCTTGGAAAGACTCGTGGGAGTTGTTTCATTTTTTAGTGAGGTTGACACAGGAAAAGAACTATCCTCAAAACCCTTGTTTCATTTTTTAAACGAGCTTGACACAAGATAAGGAACTATGCTCATAACTACTCTCTACAATCTACCTAACAAAAACCTTTACTCTAAAAACCTTGATTCATTTTTTAACGAGCTTGACACAAGACAAGGAACTATGCTCATAAAATCCTTGATTCATTTTTTAATGAGCTTGACACAAGACAAGGAACTATGCTCATAACTACTCTCTACAATCTACCTAACAAAAAACTTTACTCTAAAAACCTTGATTCATTTTTTAACGAGCTTGACACAAGACAAGGAACTATGCTCCAAAAGTTCGCATGCCCCCAGTATAATGATGCAAAGTGAGGTACATGCCCCCCAGGCTTCATTGCATTCAACCAGATGGATGGAATGAAGGTTTACTTTTAATATTTACCTTGAAAAGGGAGTTGTTTCATTTTTAAGGAGGTTGACACAAGAAAAGAACTATCCTCATATCTGATTCATTTTTTAACAAGGTTGACTCAGTAACAGGAACTATCCTCTAAAAATCCTACTTTCTACAATCTACCTACATATCCTAAAATCTACCTGATTCATTTTTTAATGAGGTTGACTCAGTAAAAGAACTATCCTCATGCTAGCCTGTTTCAGTTTTTAACGAGGTTGATACAGGAAAAAACTATCCTCGTACACACTGATTCATTTTTTAACGAGGTTGACACAGTAAAAGGAACTTTCCTCACTCACACTGATTCATTTTTTAACGAGGTTGACACAGTAAAAGGAACTTTCCTCACTGCAGCCTGTTTCATTTTTTAACGAGGTTGGTACAGGAAAAAACTATCCTCGCTCTCACTGATTCATTTTTTAACGAGGTTGACACAGTAAAAGGAACTTTCCTCACACACTGATTCATTTTTTAATGAGGTTGACACAGTAAAAGGAACTTTCCTCACTTCTGATCATGGCTTCCAACTGGAAGAAAGACATGTCAATGGACACACCTTGATCATGGCTTCCAAGAGGTCTGCATCAGAAGGAAGAATAGTTCATTGGAAGGAACACGTGTCAAGGGACTCAAAAGGGATAAGAACATCGTGTTCAAGTAATCCCATAGAGTTTTCCATGTCAATTACCGGATCTAAATCAAAGGAAGATGAGCAAACAGTGAGAGGCTCACTTACATCGGTAACTGAAAACATGGGACCAATTGCCACATAATTAACCCGTGGCAGGGTAGATACCACTTTAGAATCAGGAACATTTAGGGGTGTCATATTATTGGTAGTTGAAACAAGACTAGGGAATGAAAGCTGGTCTACAGTCACAATACTGCCATTGTGAGGGAAAGACATCACGCGAAAGAGTGTCAATACAACAGCTTTCATTGCATAAACATAGTCTCGCCCAAGGAGTAAATTGAAATCCAAGGGACCTCGAACTACCATAAGATCAATACAGACAGTTTTACCTTCCAAGGTAATAGAAAACTTAGGAAGGATCCCTAAAGGTTCACTGATGGTTCTGTTAAAAGCTTTCAGATTTTGCGTAATAGGCGCAAGCTGAGGGGAACCCAAAGCTTTCCAAACAGTTGAGGATAAAGTACTAACAGAAGCACCTTCATCTACCTGTGTACGATGTATGTCCCTACCACCAGCCTTGAAAATGATTTGGAAAGGGATGGAGGAAGGAAGACGAGGTTCTGTCAGTCTATTCCAATCAAAGGAAAAGACCTCAGTACTTGGAGGGGGTTCTGTAGAAACAGGTGAAATGCCCCCCGGCATAGAAGAATCTGATGTAACAAGAAGAACCTGAGCGGTATGAAGTTCACTCTCTAAAGGGAAAGTGGGATCGATGGAATGTGAAATTGAATCGACCACTTGATCAACTAATGGATCATCAACCTGAGTGACATGAGTTTCACTCTCCAATGGAAGAGTGTGATCGACTGTACTTGAAATTAGATCAATCACTCCGTCAGTTGACGGTAGGTTGGGAGAAAGTTTACGGTAACCAGTTGGAAATTCTTGCTGTGGAACAGTAAGGTTTTCCAACAATTTCGAGGCTTCATCCATGTGAGGGAAAATGTGAGTTTGATGACTCCCTTTGCATAACTTACAAGGAAACCTAACTTTACCCTTTTTCCCAGGAACCTGACTATCACTGGTTGATGGATCAATGGAAAGTTGATGAGATTTTTCTGACCATACTTCTAAGGCCTTTGGAATACCAGGACAATTGATAAGGAAGTGGTCACCCTTACAAAGCTTGCAAGGGTATTTGGGTTTACGATGCATGTCAGAGTTCTCCTCAACACAACTAACACTTACAGTCGTGGTTGGTTGGTTGACTTCTTTCTTATCTTGCTTCTTCTTCTTCTTCTTCTTCTTCCCTTTCTTCTTCTTCTTAGCCTCCTGGTTACTAGCATCAAGGCTTTTACCAGGCGAAGAGGAAGAAATGGAGGAAGAAAAATTAGGCGAAGAAGGGTCAACAGAAGGTTGGTGATGTTGAGATGGTGAACTCTGTTGAGGTGAAGCATTCTGTTGGGGTGGAACAATTGGAGTATTTTGGGCCAACGAAGTTGAAAATAACCATATCGGTAAACCTATTGTAAATCCAGGTAATGACAAAGTAGCCATATAAGGAGGACCAACATTTCCAAAGTAAGGAAAAGTACTAGGATTCTCGTTAGGAGGGGTTCCTAGGTTGGTAAATTCCGGAACGTTTGCCATTATATTCAACTTCAGTGAATTTTATTAACAATTTTAAAACTATAATTAACAATTCACAATTCGCACCTAACAATTAAAATTCACAATTCACACCTATGGTCTCTAAAAGTAAAAACAAACAAATTAACACGCGCTATCAAATCTAGGAGTCAAACCACACACAAACAGTAACCTTCCGGACCGAAAAAACTAGTTGGTTATGAAATCCAACATCGCAGAATTCAGTACAGAAGTGGCGGGTGGAACAGTTACCCCGGCAACCTGCTTAATGAATAGACTGGACCAAGTTCCTCCACTTTAACCGTCTCGAGTGAAGTGAACCCCCCAGAAAATCCAAGTGAGTCTAGCCGACGTCTGCTCTAGGTACAGTGGGATCTTCCCTCCACCGTCACCTTGGGTAGAACCCTAAAGATAATGGTCACTAAGGTCACCAACAGCAACAAATACACCTGGGGGAACAGTCTACGACCCGATAGCACACAAGGGCAGAGTAACAAGCTCAATCCCCTTGCCGGCTCCTTGACAATAATCCAAGGTTTACCGACAAGTGACCCCAGGCTCCTCGACAATAATCCGAGGTTTACGTAGTACATGCATATCTGGCGTCTTTCCCAATGAAGGAGGATTGATCCCCTCACTGGTTCGGACACGGTCTCGTGCTTCTCCTTTAAGAGGAGCTTTCCCAGAGTACAAATGAAACAGTTGGATTTATCCCACCACAAGATGAGCTACTTGTTTGGTTTTACTGTCTTGGAGAGTTAATTACTCTCCTACTCCAAGACACTAGCCTGATCTATATTGGTGTTTCAGAGCCCTAGAAATGTAAAAATTACTAGATGAATTTTAATTAAGCGTTGTGTTATTTAGGTTGTTATTACTCAAATGGGTAAATGGATATGAAACCAATGGTGTTATGACCCGACTCAACTGAATGCAATCGAATATGATAATGTAATCTTTTCAATTCGATGAATCCTAACTAGAGTAAGGAGAGAGTTTCCATTCACTTCCAACAATGCAAAAAATTGATCACTAAGAGAAAATATAACAAATTCTCTAATGCACTAATTTTATCAAGAAAAACTAATGCAAATCAATTCCAAACCATTTTTTCTATTTTTTTATTTTTGTGTAAATTCAAATCAAAGAAAACTAATCTAAATCTACGATTGATTTTTCAGAATGTAGACTATGCAATGGTAATCTAAGCACAATTCACTTGAAAAGTATGCAAATGTAATCTGTGCACATTTTTCATTCATATTCTAATTATGCAAATGTGATCTATGCAAGAGAATTCTCAAACACAAGACGATTCTAATGTAATCTAAGAATCAATCAAGTGCAAGTCGAGAAAATTGGGTGAGAGTTCCAAAGATCAAAAAATAAAAACACTCAAAGGCGATTAACACTCATACACAATTTAGCCCCCCCCCGGCGAATGAGGGGGAAATTTTTTTGCAAAAACAAGAGCAAAAAGATGCAAAATTGTGAAAAGACTGAGACAAACCTCCAAGTAATGACCAAAGGAAATCAAATTTAGAATTTCTCAAAAAAGAGACTCAAAACACCCAATTGATAAAAGCTTAAAGCAGGAATGCCAATGAAATTAGCCAAGATGAAAGCTTCTGACAGGTGAACAGTGGATCTGGGCAGCAAAAACAAGCTATAAACAAAATCTAAAAGATAAAAAAGAAAAAATTGAAATTTTCTAGGCTTTTGACAGGGGTACGCAGGCAGCCTGTTTGCACAGGTGCGTGTACGCTCTGTGTACAAAGCTGCAGTGCGTACAGGTACGCATTGTGCTCAACGCAGAGGCTGCGTACTTCTAGCAAAACCAAGAAAAACTAAAATCTAATTCAACCCTAAGCTATCCCACCCAAATGCACAGTCAAATAGCCAAAAACCAGAAAACAAACGACTTTTCTCAAATCAAAGTTTCACACAAAGGAGAAATCATTCACATCAATGGATTCCCCAGTGGAGTCGCCATTTTGTCATGCGGAAAGAGTCGATAATGCGGACAAAACTGACCTCCCTAGAAGCAAAGGCTTTCTAGTGACAAACAAGACAAATAAACACTACCTTTCTCTAAACATGCATTGAGAATACAAATAATCAGGTGATTTTAACATACCTTTAGTCCAACGCTTTGTAGTAGTCCAGCCTCGCCGATCCGGATGAGCTCCTCCTTCTCTTCGAAACCTGCATTCACTAACAAGCCAAAAGATTAAATAGCACCTGATAAACTCATAAAACAATACATATCCATCATACAGACCAAGGAGTATATGAAACAAATCATGAATAACAATCTGTTGAGAAAAATGAGTTCATTTGCATTAAGTGGAAACAAAAGGAACCATTACAACCTGAGCCTTGGTGTTGTGCAGGTCCCTCCTAGGGTCCAGCAAGAGTTTTCCTTTACTTTGATCAGCTCACCCACTCTCAAATAAGGCTAGGAAAGGATGGGAATCTCTCCTCTCAAGTTTTACAAGGGAGTCCTAATTCCAGCAGCATCTACCCTTAGGAATGTTCAGCTTTCAACCTCCCCTCCCTCTGGCCCAATGCCTGTATTTATAGTGCTTTGGAGGAAGTTAATCAGGTCCACCATCAATGGGATAAGCCCCTCTTTGAATGGGATAGCTCCCCTCTTGATGGGATAAGTTCCTCTTTCATAGGGATACATGAACCATCTGGAGGCGCTCAATACACGTCAAACAAGCTTCTAGAATGCTCTAGAAATGACCACAAGTAACTTTTTTGAAGTGAAACTTGCGCCTTTTGACCTTTACAGGAGTACGCACCCACCCCTTTACAGACAGAGCGTACAAGTACGCAGGTATTGTGAACTTGGGGTGCGTACACGCAGGTAAGGCTAAGAGAAACTGCGTACCCAGAGTTATTTGACTTTTTAAGGACTTTCTCTCTTTCTTGGAGTTTGACATGAAGAGCAGAGGTATAAGACTTGCCAAGGAGGATAGTATGACAGTTGATGGAGCCATACTAACTGCAAATAGTCATGGTGACAAATTTTAGTGTAACAATATCGATGTAGTGCTTGACCTAATAATGTAGGGGTACCCTAGTGGGTGAGGTGAAGATGTCCCTGTACTCCTCCACGACCTTGTCCATATGTGGTTGTTGTGCTAAGGAGCCTTGTTTGGAGGCAATGGATGTGGCCCTGTTTTGAGGTTGAATCATAAGGAAGTTAAATTTCCTAGTTTGGGAAATGCTTTTACTACATTGTTTAATAGAGATCAAAGAAAAGGCAATAGGTGGTGCTACCTATGGTATCCTGTACAATTTTTGACCCAAAGTAAGAATAACAGAACAAGGTATGGATTCATATACAACATGATGCTTCCATAGGTATGGTAAAACATCATAGACTTATAAAGGGCACAATGCCTGATCTGCAAAGGGATTGATGCTATAAGGCAAGTGACATTGTCGGATGACACAAAGATCTCACCCTTGATGGAGTCACCTGATGGTGTATGACTATGGGTGCGACGTTGTTGGAAACTTCAATCCCTTAATGACCTTGTCTGAGATCAGCCTCTTCTGGCTCCCACTGTCAATGATTAACTATACCGGAAAACCCTTTACCCACATTTGTGAGTGGAAGGGGCACTTCCCCTCCTCTATATCCTTAAGTTTTGCCTTTTGGAGCTTGATGGTGGCTATTGTTGTCCTTTGAGATAACCTAAGGTCAATTATTTATGCCAAATTATCTATATTGTTTTGTTTTTTTGAGTGATTGGATGACCAGTGAACTATTTATAAACAAGTGCTTTAAACTTCGATAGATTTTGGATAAAATGAAAGGTTGTTCTTTAACTACACATGCTTAGTTTGATTTTAATGTGATGGAGAAGTAGAGTATGGAGAGGTATAATTGATTTGATATTCAAACTGAATATTTAACCATTTACAAGAAGAAATTAAGAAAAAAGTGCTTTCTTAATCAACAAAATATAATTAAACTATTACAGAGATCTAGTGTAATTTATGTTCAAAGAGGAATTTTCAATAACAAATAGTTCTGTAAATTAATCTCTTATTTAAATTACAACTTCACAGAGGATTACAAATGACACTGATATTCAATTAAATTTTAAATCGGATGACTGCAAAAGAATTAATTTATATGAAGAAAACATAATGAATAGATAAGATGGAATACAACTCACTGAGAGACAGACCATATGAGGCAAATCTAGAATATTTTATTATCTCAAAAATGCTCCAGCTTAGTACAAGTTTGCTTGATAACTTGTTCAAGGGTTCAACCCTTAATACTTCAACCAAATGAAGTATTTAATTTTTTTTTACAAAAATCCTCAGCGACATGACATTCTATTATTGACTTTGAACTAATAGAAAATAAATAATGTGATAAAAAGGAATGAATATGGTGAAGTGATCTAGGCATTTGGCCCTGCTTTGGAGGAGAACAGTTGTTGAGTGGCCACTATTCAGGTGTTGCATTGGTGACGCTGACCTATATTTTTAATCCTAGAATTCACACAACTTATCCCACCGCTCTTCATATGGAATAACAATCTTTGTTACCTTGCGGTAGATCTCATCTACCTCAGTATATCGAGCAAAAATGGGTTTTACTACAAAAATGTGTTTTATCTCGTGTTGGATAAAACTTATGTTGTTGATAGCTTCATAAAAATCTCTCCCTATCATAGTACCTTTGATGTGGGAAGACATAGCTGTATCCTTTGCAATGTCTTGAAGCTTCTTCTTGTAATATTCCTAGTCATGAATTTATCATTGATCACAAATGGAGAAGGCAAACCTTTCTTGTTCAATGAATCTATTTTAGTGAAAAACCTATTAACTGCTACCCCCAGAGTGTGACATTTCTTTATCACCTGTACAACCAAGTTTGTCTCTGTTAAAACTTTATTTACTTCCAGGATGGTTTCTGTTCTAGCATCTACTATTAGATCATCTAGCTCATATCATTTTTTTGAATTGAGAAACTTTATGATGCTTTTGGCTATAGCAGGCATTTCTCCCAATTCAACATTGATAGTGGAAATAGTTTGCTTGGCTTTCTCCATCAATTCCTTCTGCTCGAATATAATCTGGATACATGGCCAAATTTCATCTATTTCTTCAATGATATTGTTCCATATAATTTCTTTAACATGGGCCAATAGGGGACTCAGCTACTGACTTCTTCCATACCCCTATCTAATTTTGAGCTCTCTATAGCTTTGTTGAATGAAAAGTCTGAGTCTTTGTTTGAAGATCTTGTAGAAGATTGACTTGAGCCTACAATCTTTTCATCTCTTCAGTCTCAAGAGACATTTTATGTACTGCATTTTCCAACTGATCTGTAGAATCCCCTGTGCTTGTTGTAGAAGATGTGACTGTAGGAATGGCTGTGATAGGGAGTGCTTCTAAAAGGACAACAGTCATTTTGGCATCTTGCTCCTTTTCTTTAATCTTTTCCATCTCTGTCTCCATTTGCTTCAACTATGCACTCTACTCCATGATGAGATTCATCATGTCTTCCTCTTGTGTCTCTGTTTCTTCAATATCATTGGCCAGAGGATCTTTTGTAGCTGGAAATTTCAACTGCTTCCTTAGTGTTGTTATGTCTAAATTCTTTTTCTTTACAAGCTCTTCTGGAGCATTGATGTTTGCAGGGTCATAACCCACTTTGATCACCAAGTCCTCCAAATTTTTGATCCTAGTGTCTTTGGTAAGTGCAAGCACCTTCTCCATCTTCAGTTGTGATTGAACATTGGCTAATGTAACCTGTAGTTTAGGTAAAATCATAGCAGTGTTAGTGACAGTGGAAAAAATCATCTCCCCAGTCTGCTTG
This sequence comes from Pinus tabuliformis, assembly GCA_031772625.1. Classification (NCBI taxonomy): domain Eukaryota; kingdom Viridiplantae; phylum Streptophyta; class Pinopsida; order Pinales; family Pinaceae; genus Pinus; species Pinus tabuliformis. The sequence goes on from CM062809.1 coordinate 333,618,718, forward strand.
TGCATATCCATTTGGTCAATGGGATGTATGTCGTTTACATCAAACTCAAATGTTGTCTTCTTGTAGTCTGATTCTGCCTTGGGCTGGCTAACCTGTGCCTGGAGGAATTCCATTTTCATTTTACCTTTCTCTGAATCAAAGGCTGACAACAGCCTGCTTTGAGAACTGGAAGTCTGCTTCCAGAACTGATTGTAGGTGCTAATATTCAAAGCCTCATTCCTTACTTTTGTCTTCTTGAAAATGTCCATTATACTTTTCTCTGTCTCCCCTGTAGTAGATGTGTTGCTATGCATTTGCTGCTAATCTTGTGAAGCCGTGGAGGTAGTGGGAGATAGTGTGGTCTGATCACCCACTAATGAGGAAACATGTGGCTCATTAGTGGTGATAATGTTCTCCCACTCTAAATCCTTGCTGAGGCTTAGTTTAGAACTAAGCTTGGCCTTCTTCCTATACATAATTTTGAAAACTTCACTGAAAATTTCAGTCCCTGAAGGGGACTCTTCTTCTCTACTTCTCTTAGCTATTTTCTCCTACATGGTTGGAGTCTGTACTGTGGAAGATGATACTAGCTGCTCTTCTGCCTCTTGTAGTGTTTTCTCAGCCCATTCTAACTAGTTTTTATACTTCTCTATCTCTAGTTTGGCTATTTGAAAATAGGCAGTGGATTTGTTTTCCACTCTTAATTTAGAAATGACCCCCAATGGATCATATGACCTAGTGAAACTAAGGTTGAACTGCATTTCTTTTAGTAGCTTATCTTCTTCTTCCATTGCTGCCCTGTTGTTGCAAATGAAAGGCCCTATCTATGTTTTAACTCTGAATTGGGACTTCTTCTTGGTAGCTACAAAGTGGATCTCATCCATATTAAGAATCTGTCTTATGTACTCTAGAGAAAAACTCCTGATGGGGAGGAATTTAGGTAGCCTGTAAGGGGAAATCTCACACCCAAATATTCTCAATTATTTATAATTATGATATAAGTACCAATCCCCTCTCTGAACTTGGTCTAATAGCTGCAACACCTTTCTAATTTCATCATTGATCCTTGGTTTTTTTCTGCTGCTTAAGAGACTGATTGCTGGATGCACAAACATCTTTATGAATTGTTTGTATGTGTATTCCTTTTGTTCCTTCATCACTATAGTAGTCCAAGAGAAGATAGACTTCTCGTTCCCTTCTACATCCAACTTTTGTAAAGCAAGCTTGATGTTGTCTCCTTGAAAATATAAGAACATATAGACTAACATCGAAGCATACTTGAACACCTCCTCAATCTAGAATTTGATAAACTGCTCATGAATTAAATCTGCAAGAAATTGCCTAAATTTAAACATGATGGAGGTCTTATAATCAACAGAGAAAATGGATAGAAATCCTATGTGGCATCATCTAGCCACTGATATGAGTAGTAGCCAAGGAGGTAAGAGATGATTGTGATAATTTTCTTAGCTCTCTTAGGGAAAATAGAGGAGGGATAGGGATGATTTTTCTTTGGCAATGGGGCATCCTCTATCAAGAAAAGTTCAAGGGTTTTAGCCCTCTTGGCAAAGTCCAATTTCTAGTACAATTCAACAAGGGCTTCATAAGAAAAGGGGTTGGCATTATTTAATGTGGGGGTTTGCATCACCTCATTTATGGCTTGAGGAGTGATAGTAAACATAATTTCTCTAGTGGGGGCAATGATGGCTCTTTGGCTTGAAAAATAACATGCTCGCACTTCCTAACAAATTCTGGGGTGTTGTGGGTACGGGGAAAATGTAGTGGGGTAAATTGGATTCCCACAGCTAAATGTCATCAGATTTGTCTATGTATTTGTCCTCGAGCCAACGATACATCTCAAAAAGGTCAAATTCGCAAAGAGTTTCATGGATTTTATGGTCTTTAACAGCTAAAGGGATGTGGTGAAAATCAATGGGAGGATAGAGCTTCAGATAAGACTAAGGATAGTAGTGAAAAATGGATTACAATCTCTAATACACAGAGGGGACTTAGGATTTGAGGACAAGATCAGAGGTAATAGGCATAAAACGAGTGAGCGGACAGTGTCGCTGGCAGGTGAGAATGTCAGAGTTTGGTGTAGAAAACCTATAACAGAGCAATAACAGTGGCAATGTATGACTTTAGTAACCAGTTAATGAGTGAAAGGGAGAATTATATAACAATCGGGTTTTTCTATTGAGGGTGGCGCGGGTCTGTTGGATTAACGACTAAACCATTTAATTATTTAATGGCTTAGTTTTGGAGGGAGTAGATGTGATTGGCGGAATCAGTGGGAAAATGAAGTGGCGGAAGGTGAGTGGTATCGAGAGGTGGAGAAACTGCTTTTTGGAGGGGGAGGAGGTGGTTAACAGTTTTGCCCGAGGGGGTCCAAAATGTTGTAGTGTTGACATGTATGGGAGGGCACAATTTCGAATACCGCCCATTTCAGACCCTCCCCCCTCCCGACGGTAAAGTTCAAATGGTGAGGGGGGGCCAAAATGTTGTGTGGGTCGTCAGATCTTGGGAGATGGGTGCAGATGAGGTGAGAGGTGGCAGAGTGTTAATGTGAGGTGACAAGTTTTTTGGTGGGGTTGGGAGAAAATAATTTAAAGCATAGTGGGAAATATTTGGATTATATGGCGGGGTAATAAAACTTAGGAATAGGGAAGCGGACAAAAATATGGGGGAGGGAGTTTGGGTATTAGAACTTAGGAATAGGGTGAAGAAATTTCAACCCCCACTCTGGTTATCAGTTTTCCTTATCATTCCATGCATTTAATTTTAAATCCAAGTATGCTAAAAATTCTAAAATCTGGAAATGACAATATTTTTCTGAAAACACAAATTTAGAGATTTCACAACTGTTGAAATTGCAGAAATAAAATATAGCAAAATTATGACAACCGCACAGAGAAAATAACACAGTGATTTTTGGTGTGACCCTAGAAAAACCCCCTACAACCCTTGGGGAAAACTAGTTTGAGAGCTCTTCTTTTTTTCTAAAAATGCTTTTACAGAGACACTAAAATACACAATAAAAATTTCAGCAACCACAATTTACAACTTATCTTTATTTCTGTGCTTGAACTCCACCTCAAAAATTGTGCCAATCAGCAAATAGCCAAAACAAAAAATTTTATAGCAATAAAACAACATTAAATGATGTACAATCTGCCTCGAAAAATGTGCCCAAAACTTTTTGTATGGACCATACAGATTTCAGTAGTACAGCTACCTCGAAATTTGTGCCCAAATCTGCCTCAAAATTTGTGCCCTTGTTGTTGTCCCTCTTCCTCGACTATGCCTTTCTCCTACTATATAGTTTTTCCTTGGTATGCGTGCTAATAAATTCTACTATCCAAAGCTGCTAAAATGTATTCTTGCTACTCTCCTTCATTTCATCACTGCTCAGAAATTTTCTCCTTGCTCTCTCTTCTCTTTCTCTCAATGCTTATGAAAGAATGAATTGATCTTTTCCTCTTCTCTTCTCGTTTTATTCTCCAAATGACCTTTTGGGTTACCTTAAGATCTAATGGCTTAGATTCATTTGGATCTAGGGATGAGAATCAATGTGCATTTAATTCTCACTCTCTATTTTTTAACTCACCCACTTCAATAAAGACCCACTTAGCCTTTTATTTCCATATTCACTTTTTCACTTTCTAATTCTTCATTGACTTTAATAAAGTCACCTTTAAATTAGAATGTAACTTTACCACTTATAAGGTCACTTTTAAATTAGAATGTAACTTTACCACTTATAAAGTCACTTTTAAATTAAACTGACTTTACCACTTATAAAGTCACTTTAGGAGAAAAGTAAAAAATAAATTTGGACACTTTTCCCTAGGCCAAAGATCAAAGCCTTAGGGAACCACTTGTCCTTTGGTACCCAAATTTTAACACTCTCTCTTACCGAGGAAAGTGTTCCTCACCACTCCCATCTTGTCTCTGAAGTAGACATACTTTCCCCGTGGTTAGGCTTTGGTGAAAATGTCCACTACCTTCTCAGTTGTGGAAATGTACTCAAGCTTGACAGCTCCCTTTTGGACATAGTCTTTAATGAAGTGATACTTGATCTCAATATGATTTGAGCTGTCATGAAAAATTGGATTCTCCGTGAGTTTTATGCAACTCTTATTATCATAGTAAATTACTGAAGGTCTCAATGCATCACCAAATAGACTAAACAACAATTTACGAAGCCATATGGTGTCATAACTAGCCAAACTAGCAGCCATATACTCTGCCTTAGCTGAGCTCAATGCAAATGACTGTTATTTCTGGCTGATCCATGACACAATTGTCGAACGCAACCCAAAACAACACCTAGAAGTACTCTTCCTATCTGAAGCACAACTTGCCCAATCTGAATCTGTGTACATTGCCAGTCTCACTCCATCACCTTGTCTATCATCCAGACCAAAATCCATTGTTCCCTGCAAGTAACGAAGAATGTGTTTTGTAGCCACCCAGTGCACTCTCCTGGGCTCACACATGAATTGACTCATAGTGTTAACTACAAAACATATGTTTGGTCAAGTATTGACCAAATACATCAAACAACCAATCAACTGTCTGTATAGAGAAGGATCCACCAACTCGGAATCAGAACCGTGAAGCTTCTTCCAGTTAGTGATCATAGGTATAGACATGGGTTTACAGCCCTCCATGTGAAATCTACTAAAAATATCCACAATGTACCTCCCTTTTCCCAAGAAGAAATGCCCCTCCTCCTGCCACACCTCCAATCACAGAAAATAATGCATCAAGATGATATCCTTCATCTCAAACTCTGAAATAATATCTCTCTTACAACCCTCAATGTGTCTCTCTGCACCAGTGATGATCAAGTCATCAACATAAAACATCAGAATAAGAGGCTCCTCACCCAACAAAATGAGGTATAGGTTCAGATCAACCTCACTCTTTGTGAAACCCAACTACTGCAAGTATGTATTAATCCTAGGGTACCAAGCTCTAGGAGCTTGCTTTAGGCCATAGAGTGCCTTTTTCAATATGCATACATGGGACTCCTTCCCATGCACCTCAAAGCCCCACGACTACTCAATATAAACCTCCTCTTGAATGAAGCCATTGAGAAATGTGGTCTTCACATCCATCTGGTGGATCTTCCAACCCATCTCTACTGCAATCGATATAATGGAGCGAATAGATGTATACCAAGCTACGAGAGTGAAGGTCTCCTCATAGTCAACTCCCTCTACCTGCGAGAACCCTTTCGCCACAAATCAAGCCTTGAACTTCTCGCTGCTGCCATCTACACCATGCTTTATCTTGTAGAGACATCTAGAAGTAAAAATTGATTTTACCTTCACGCCTCGGCACTACCTCCCAAAATTGTTCTCCATAATAGAATAATAATCCTCCATCATGGCCTCTCTCCAGACCTACTAGCTGGCTGCCTCCTCATAACTAGAAGGCTTAGAGTCAACAATGCTTGTTACCAATGTCATGTAACTACAAAATCACTTAGGTGGTTTACTCTCTCTAACTTGTCTCTTTGGCCCAGCAATTGATGTGGCCTCGCGCAAGGTATATGAAGCCACTTGGGCTTCCTCTTCCCTATGCATACTTCTCCCACCGGAGTGAAATAACCCTCATCATCATTAAAAGGCTAAACTCTTGAAGGCCTTCCAACTGACCTCATGCCTGAATCTATGCCTGTAGATGCTGAAGTACCCTGTGAACTGTGCATTAGTGGACTACCTTGTGAACTGCTCTGCAAATTGCCGTGCATGCTACCTAAAGAACCACCCACCTGAATCTGAGAGCTACTGGTCACTGATGGACCTGACACTGCAATTGATGTACCTCCTGATCCCTGACCACTAGATCCCTGTGACTGACTCAACTGCTCCTGAGGGTCTGGTGACTCTAGATGTTCTAACTCCCGCGACCTCCTGAAATATCTCTCCTCCTCGAACTTCAAATCCCGCTTGACAACCACTTTCCTCTGCGTAGGAATATAAATCTGATAAGCTTTTGAGGTCTTGCTATAACCCAAAAAGATGCCCTTGTCTGTAGTAGGCTCTATCTTGGTCCCGTTCTCCTTGGGGACATAGGAATATGTAAGGCACCCAAAGATACGAAAGGGCCCAACATCAAGATTCTTCCCAGAAAAATCCTCCTCCAGAGTCACATTCCCCAAGGCACAATGTGGACTCCTATTCCACAAGTACACAGCAGTGTTGCAGGCCTCTGCCCACAAAAATAAAGGTAACCCCTGATCATGAAGCATGGCTTTAGCAGCCCTTGCAATGGATCTATTCTTCCTCTCTGCAACCCCATTCTGTTGGGGGTAGTAAGGAACTGTGAACTCCCTCCTAATGCATGCCTCAGCACAAAAATCAACAAAATCACCAAGGGTATACTCCCCTCCATTGTTCGACCTGAGGACCTTGATCTTCCTACCTGTCTGGGTCTCCACAAGAGCTTTGAACTATTGAAACCTCTCTTTGTCTTCAAGAAATAAATTCAGGTCTTCCTGGAGTGGTCATCAATGAATAAAACACAATACTCATAGCCACTTAAGGACACATGAGACATCCCACCACTCACATCGGTATGAATCAAGTCAAGGGTTCTGATCGCTCCACTATCACTGCTGAGAAAAGGGGATCTGGCAAACTTCCCCATAGCACATCTTATGCATACATCAATGTGATCGGAACTAAAATCTGGCACACCAATGGTCATCTCCCGCAATGTACTCAAGGCCTCGTAATACATGTGCCCCATCCCACGGTGCTAAATCTCACACAACTCTGAACTGCTAGATCTACTGTCGGTCCTATCTCGGGTGCTGCTACTTAATTCCATCAGGGGCTAGAATGAGAACTTGTACACCTTGACATGGCACACACCAATCTCTCTAGCTGAAGAAGCTGGAGCTCCCCTAGGATATATAAGCACCTGCCCTCTCATGAACAACACATCATACCATATGTCATCAAGTGCTAAGACGAATATCAGTTTCTTCTTCATTCCAGGCACATATAAAACATTTGACACTTTCAAGGGAGATTTGGGTTCCCTATCAAATGTCAATGTCCCCACACCGACATCTCTAACATGTTGTCATTACCAAGTACTACTTCCAGATCAGTATCACCCTCTGAAATCTCTGAGAAGTACTCTCTGACTCCTGTCATGTGGCAGGAAGCACTACTATCAACATACCAAATGCTAGAAGATGCTCCACTAGTAGCGTGGAATGCAAACTCCCTCTGAAATTGTATGGCAGGTGATCCTACACTAGTGGCCTCACAAGCTATGAATATAAATTCCCAATTAAAGCTCTCTGAGAAGCTCTCTATCTGTGCAGAAGCTGCCATAGGTTTTTCTTTCCCTTTCTTATTCTTCTTCTCCAAACACACAACAACATAGTGTCCCAACTTTTGACAATTTCAACATTTGACTTTGGAATAATCCTTCTCCTTGTTCTACCGCTTTCCTTTACCTTTGTCTTTGCCTCCACTATTGGAAGCTTTCTTCTTTGTTCTGCCCTTCTTGCCTCTTTCTAACAATGCCACATTTTCATCCTCATCCACCTGTTTGGCTGCCCCAAGATGGTTCTTTCTGATCTCATTCTAAATGAAATCATCCCATAACCCCTCCCAATCTCGAAGGTTTTCTCGTGCAACAATTCCATCCACAAAATTCTCCTAAGTCTTTGGAAGACCATTCAAAGCAATCCTCACTAGCTCAGTGGGTGCAATGATCTCACCTACAGTTGCAGACTCATCTCTCACTTAAGTGATCTTTGTGAGCTATGCTCTAGCACTGTCAGTCTTAGCCATTGTAATGCCCTTCAATTTCTCCTTTATGACCATTTTTTTGTTTTCATTTGAGCTCTGGTAAAGACTGGTCAAGGTTGTCCACATCTCATGTGCATAAGTCTTTCCTCTCACATGAGGAATGACATCATCTTTGATTCCTTCAAGAATCAATCTTTTTTCCTTAGCATTCTTTTTGTTAAACTGTGCCAACTGTACAGGGTTAGTAGGTACTACTACTGGGTTCTGTGTGGTATTTACCATAATGTCCCAGACTTCTGCTTCCTCAAAGATGCTCTGGATTCTCTCCTTCCATGCATTGTAGTTGTTCTGCCCATCAAACCTGTCTTCAACTCTTAAACCCAAAAATATGTTTCACTGTCCTACCAAACTGAAATTTTCAAATCAGTGGTAAAGTTTTTTTTTGTTTTTTTTTTTATTTTTTTGATTTTTTTGTTTTTTTTTTTTTAAATCAGCTTCTTGTAATTTTCACTTTGTTGTCCCAAACAGCATTTTTCAGCCAACCAAGCTCTGATACCATGAAGAAATTTCAACTCCAACTCCGGTTATCAGTTTTCCTTATCACTCCATGCATTTAGTTTTAAATCCAAGTATGATAAAAATTCTAAAATCTGGAATTGACAATATTTTTTTGAAAACATAAATTTAGAGATTTCACAACTGCTAAAATTGCAGAAAACATAGCAAAATTATGGCAGCCACACACAGAAAATAAGACAGTGATTTTTGGTCAATGTGACCCTGGGAAAACCCCCTACAACTCTTGGGGAAAACCAGTTTGAGAGCTCTTCTTTATTTCTGAAAATGCTTTTACAGAGAAACTGAAATACAAAGTAACAATTCCAGCAACCACAAATTACAACTTATCTTGATTTCCATGCTTGAAATTCACCTTGAAAATCATGCCAATTAGCTAACAGTCAAAACAAAATTTTTACAACAATAAAACAACATTAAATGTTGTACGGCCTGCCTCGAAAAATGTGCCCAGAACTTTCTCTATGGATTGTATGATTTCAACAGTACGGCTACGTCAAAATTTGTGCCTAAATCTGCTTCAAAATTTGTGCCCTTGCTACTGTCCCTCTTCCTTGATTTCTATGATGTCCCTCTTCCTTGATTTCTGTGCCTTTCTCCTGTTGTACGATTTTACCTTAGGATTCGTGCCAATAAATGTTGTTGTCCAGATTTGCTGAAATGTATTCTTGTTGCTCTCCTTCACTTCGTCACTACTCATAAAACTTTTCCTTTCTCTCTCTTCTCTTTCTCTGAAATGCTCATGAAAGAATGAATTGATCTTTTCCTCTTCTCTTCTCCTTTTATTCTCTAAATGATCTTTTGGGTTACCCTAAGATCTAATGGCTAAGATTCATTTAGATCTAGGGATGAGAATAAATGTGCATTTAAATCTCACTTTCTATTTTTTAACTCACCCACTTAAATAAAAACCCACTTAGCCTTTTATTTCCATAGTCACTTTTTCACTTTCTAATTCTTCATTGACTTTAATAAAGTCACCTTTAAATTAGAATGTAACTTTACCACTTATAAAGTCACTTTTAAATTATAATGTAACTTTACCAATTATAAAGTCACTTTTAAATTAGAATGTAGCTTTACCGCTTATAAAGTCACTTTTAAATTAAATTGACTTTACCACTTATAAAGTCACTTTAGGAGAAAAGTAAAAAATAAATTTGGACACTTTTCCCTATGCCAAAGATCAAAGCCTTAGGAAACCACTTGTCCTTTTGTACCCAAATTTTAACATAGAGATTAATACACCAAAATTATTTGATATATTAATCTTTAGAGTACAACTTTAATCCTTTGTCTTCTACACATGAAAATAATACTTGACATTTGACTTTAGGATAAAATCATGATGTTTTTCCTCTAACCACCATAGTGCTTCTACCTACCCTTCTGCATTCCATTCTTTTTCTAAGCTAACATTTTCTCTTCTTTCTTTGCGGGGTGCACTTAAGCTAGCAGACCCAAATCATTTTTCTTTTATGTACATCTACCTTATCCTATCACTTATTTCACCATTGACTCAAATTAAACTGTTGAGTCAATGTTATTTCTACCTAGCTACTAATTTACCAAGTTTAAACTCCTTGGTAAACCTTCATTCACTAATCTATTTAACATAAATTTAACTGAGTTTAGTCATGATTAAACTGTATGACCTAAACAGAATTTCGATCATTGTGGCATTCAAGAACAATTTGCACACAATCCTTATTTGAAAATGGAATAAAAGATCTAACTTATCAAAACCATATTATGTTACAACATCATCTCTAGCTGGGGACTGCTTCCCCTTGTGGGATGTGGAGAACAAGTAGGTCCAAGTGCCTTCTCCTCGAGCTATGGAGTCTTTGCTTAAACAGATACTCTCTTGCAAATTTTTCAAAAATGAAATGAACTCTCCATATATTTACAAATGATGAATGAATGGATGAAAAATTAATACTGAATGTAATGTTTCAAGTATTTCCCATTGACCGGCAATGATGAATACTCTCCTTCCGAATTATGTAGGATGAATGTATTGTTCCCTTTGACTTCTGCAATCCTAAATGGACCAAACCAGAGGTTGCCAAATTTTGCATGCTTGCCTTTACCTTCTCTACTTGTATCCCATCTAAGCACTAGGTCACCTTTCTTGAAATTTTTTTCTCTAGCCTTTCTGTCAAAGAGTTCTTTCATCTTATTTTGGTATTTCCTTAGCTTGTACAGGATTTCATACCTATCTTCATTCAACTCAATAATTTGATTAATCCTTCTTGAGAAATCATATTTTTCTCCATATGATTCTTGAAGGAATCTCATAACAGGTAAAGCTAAATGAGTAGGAAAATTCCTTCCTTGCCATAAACTAATTGTGAAGGAGACTTTCCTGTTGATCTCTTAGGAGAAACTTTGTTTTCCCAAATTGCATGGATTAGGTGGTTGTCCGAACTCTTTTTATGGTCTTCAAGAGTCGTCTTAATGACCTTAACTAATCTCTTATTGGAGGACTCTGCTAGCCCATTACCCTGTGGACAGTATGGTGTAGAATGGTGTAATAGGATTGAATACTTTTGAAAAAACTCAATCATTTTAACACTGCTGAAAGCTGCTACATTATCTGTAACAATCTATTGAGGACATCCAAATATTGATAGGATATTTTCTTCAAGGAATTTAATCACAACAGTATCAGTTACATTTTTAATAGGTATGTTTTCTACCCACTTGCTAAAATAGTTTGTAGCAGTTAAAATCCATCTATGTTGATTACTTGATTGTGGATGATTTTCCCCTATAAAGTCCAACCCCCATTGTAGAAAAGGAGCATGAACCAATACTGGAACCAAAGGAAGTGCTAATAGTTTCTATTTTCATAGAAATAATTGGCATGGTATGCAACATCTTACTCTTGCTCCAACTTCTTTAAAAAGTGTGGGCCAGTAGAAATATGCTTTTAAAATTTTGTAGGCTGTTGCTCTCCAGGCATAGTGTCCACCACAAAACCCTACATGAAACTAATCTATAATCCCCTATGTTTCATTTTCAGCTAAACAAAGAAGAAGGATATTAAGAGGGTCTTTCCAATATAGATTAGCATTGATAATGCAGTGTTTTACTTCTTTAAGCTTCAGGGCTTTGCACTGCTTCAAGTTAAGATCAGATGGACATTGAAAATCCCTAAGAAACTGCATAATATCAGAGTACCAATCAGAGAGTAGATATTTCTGATATATGTGAACAAGAATGGCTTTATTTGAAGAAAGAGGTTCTTGTGGGTTCTCCCCTTCTATAAGAGGAGGAGGTTCTTTTGGATTCTCCCTAAATATTAAGGAAGGTTCTTTTGGATTCTCCCTAGATGAAATTTCAGAAACCAGATTTATCCCCAATACTTTGCAGTTGGATTCAACTAACAATTTGGCCAGGCCTTGGCCTTTTACTAACTTTGTGGTCTTAATTTCAAGGTCAAATTCAAGGATTTTAGCAATCCATCTCCCTCTTCTTCCATCAGTATCAAGCTGAGTCAAAACAGTGTTAACAATGTGATTAGGGACATAAGCTGTAATGTGTGAATGCAGGACATAGGTTCTAAAGGCTTTCAAGGCTTGAATTAAGGCATAAGCTTGTTTTTCAATAATATCATACCTAAGTTCAACATCCCTCATAACTTTGGAAAAGAAGGCTATAGGTTGGTCATCACCATTTGTGTTCTTCTGTAAAAGTACAACAGCTAAGGTTGTCTCGGATGCAAAAGAAAATATGCTAAAAGTTGAAGAATAATCAGGGCTAGCTAATGTAGGGGCCTCAGATATAGCCTTTTTGATCTGATCAAAATCGTATCTAGCAGAAACTATCCATTTCACCTCATTGTTTTTCTTTAGCATATCAATTATATCCTTAATTTTCTCTGCATAATTAGGGATTAACCTTATGAGAAAATTAATCTCTCCAAAGAAGGTTTGTATCTCTTTCTTATTCCTTGGTAGAGATAGGGTCTAAATAGTTGAAACTCTCTTTGGGTCAATTATAACTCCCTCCTTGGAGATTATATGCCCTGGTAATTTCCCTTCCTTTACAACAAATAAATATTTCTTCGAATTGATGGATATACCAAATTCCTTGCACCTGTCAAAAACCTTGCTCAAGTGTTTTAAAAGATTTTCATCAGAATCAAAGAAAACAGTTAAATCATCTAGATAAATGACAATAAATTTAGATGTTTTACCTACAAATGCTATATCTATAGCTCTCTAGAAAGTGGCTCCAACATTTTTCAATCCAAATGGCACTCTAGCATACATAAATGTACCCTAAGGAGTGGTGAAAGTAGTTTCGTCTTGGTCAGCTTGACTTACCATGATCTAGTTGTAACCAGAAAAGCCATTTAGCATAGAAATCCTATTTTCACCTGAAACTTTCTGAAGTAGATGATCCATTTTGGTCAATGGATAGTTATCCTTTAAAGATGATTTGTTCATATTTCAGAAGTCTACACATAGCCTAATCTCACCATTTTTCTTTCTGACAAGAACTAGGTTGGCTACCCAATCAGAATACCTTAAAGGTAATATGATATGAGCATCAAGCAACTTTTTAAGTTCTTTCTCAATGGTTGGAAGTAGTATGGGATTGATTCTTCTTAGTTTTTGCTAAAAGGGTTTTTCTTCTAGTTTCAAAGGGATCTTATGCTTAATCAAAGATGATCATAAGTTTTTAACTCATTATAAGACCAGGGAAAAATATCTTTGTAACTTTTAAGAAGATTCAAGTATTTTTTTTTACATCCAAAGGCAAGGTTGATGACAATTTAACATTTCTCACATCATTCAATTTCCCAATATTTCATTCTTCGATTTCTTCTTCAAGTGAGTTAAACAAGGGGTTTTTAGAGACATTATTATTATCCAATAGTTTTTCCAATGGAACTAATCCCTTAGGAATAAAATTATTAGATAATTGGATGATATTATGATCAAGAATTTTAAGACTGAATGAAGTTTCTGGATTTTCTTGATTTGATTCTTCTACATCTTTTTGATCTTCTTCAATTTGCATATTTGAGAATTCATTAATGAGTTGAAGGAAATATTTTAAATGTTCATCATCCTCAAAAATTTGCTAGTGTTTAAGGTTATCAGGAATTGATGGTCTATACTTGACTTGAATTTGGTACTCTAACAATATTGGCTCAGGGATTTTGAAAGAGCTTGTTGAGATAGCTAGTGAGTCAGCATGCATATTTGAATCTCTGGGAATAACAGTTATGTTAAATACTTGGAAGAAATTTTCAATTGTGTCCCAAGATTTATTTCTATAGGACCTAAGCCTTGGGTGTTTTGTTTGACAAATATTTCTAACCTGCTTCACTATTAGCTCAAAATCAAAAAAGACACTCAAGTTTTGAACTTTTAGACTCTTAGCTAGCTCAAGAACAAGAAGAAAAGCCTCATACTCAGCCACATTATTGGTGACCTCAAATTCAAGTTTACATGGCTAGGTTATGTTTTCTTTATTTGGTGAAATTAAAACAATTCCTGCTCCTGCTCCTTCTTTTGAGCAAGAGCCATCAAAATAAAGTTTCCAGATATCTAATTCTACAATTTTAGGTTTGGAAACTATATTTTTAATGGAAAGTTGAGTGTTTGCTAAATTTTGTGAAGATAACTGAAAGCAACCAAAATCCTAATCTACTGTATAGATAGGGTGGTTTTTTGCTTGATCAGACCTACAAACAGTATGAAGGAATCTGACTTCCCTATATAACATTAAATGTTCACCTCCAAAAACTAGAATAGTAGCAAAAGACATGTCCATATGAAGTGATACTCCAAGTTTAGCACAACATGATCTAGATAGGAGCATGCCAAAATTGGTAGGAATATTAGTGACAACTATGTCTAAAACTATACTCTTGATAGGTATTTGAGCTAAGGTCAAAACTAGGTCTTTGATCAATCCTAGGCATGGTACTTTCTTTGAATCAAAGGTGTAAAGATCATGATAAGAACGAGTAACTTGTAACTGAAGCTGGTCCATAATTACCTTTGGCATAAGGTTACGAGAAGCTCCAGAATCCAGCATGCAGTTATACAAAATAAAGTCATGAGCCTTTAAAGTTACATAAAATGGTGGAACAATTTCATCAATCATATCACAACTAGGGCCAAAAACTACTGAGGGCTTTTCATCTTGCAGATAATAACATCTCCCTCAACATCTACACTAGAGGACTGTATCCATTTAGACACTTGATTTTTATAACCACCATTTTTGGAAAGTTCAACTAAAGGTATAGGAATCTTGACCCTTTCCAATTCCTTTTCAATATTAAAAGTTATCAAAATGGTCTTATCAGATGAAAAGGTTTCAGTGGATGACTTTGTAGTCTAAGGTGTTGGGGTTTGTGTTTGAATTGATTTTATTGTAGGTTCAATTATAGTGGTAGATTTTCAAGGTCTACCTAGACTTGATCTTGGTCTTAGATCATACCTCTTATTTAATTCTGCAATCAGAAATTCAGAGAATGCTTGGTATTTTGAAAGTTGAGCATCTCCTTGTTCTTGTTCAAAAGACTGAGGTGAAGATGAAGGAACTATTTCCATTTGTACTGTTGAAGAATCAATATTATTGATATATTCAGTGATAAAATGCGTTGTATCATGTGGCTGTTGATCATCAATAAAAAAAGGTGGATGAACATTTTCATAAGAACCTAGTCTCTGAAGAATCTACATTTGAGGATTTCTTCAGAATTGAGTTTGAGCTTGAGGTTCGACAGCAGTTTGCTGAGAAGTTCTAAGTTGTGTTTCAATTTTAGAAATATTATTAGAAAGGTTTCTAACTAAAGATGTAATTTCATCAATTTTCTGATCTTCAAGTTTATATTTGGAAGAAGATGAGTCATCAAGCTTAACTTTTATTTTTCTTTCTTCTTTCTCTACGTTAGCTTTAAGTTTGCCAGAAGATGGCCTATTAGCTTCTACCTCTATATCATTTGTTTGCATGTCTTCTAATGTATTAGAAACCCTTTCCCTTAGCATAACTGCAAAGTCATCTTCAAATTCTTTGGAAAATATGACCTTTGAAGCTGCTACTAGTGGTTTACAATCAACAGGTATTTTATGATAGAGTTTGTTAAATCAACAACTAGTTCACCAGGGTTTCTCTTAAATTCTTCAAATTCAGTGAGAAAGTAAACAAGATCTTTCTTTATGCCCCATTGGTTTTTAAAGATAGTTATGAGCTCATTCCATGTTCTAATAGAGTCAGCTCTAAGTTTTCTTAACCAAATCCTAACATTTCCTTATAAAGATTGTACAAATAGTCTCATATAAACATCTTCATGTTCTATGTCATATTGTCAGCAAAATCTAGGAAAGATGATCAAGATCCTCCGTTGAGGGACCTGTTTCTCCATTAAATCTTGGTAGATGTTTTAGATATCCATCAGGAAAATTTTCCAATTTTGCAGGGAGAACTAGAGCAACATACCTTTCTTTCACAATGGGTTGAAAAGCCATAATAGCAGGAGGAGTCTAGGGTGATTAAGTGGATGATGATGAGAAATAGAAAGATGATGAAGATGAAGGGGATGAAGATGAATCAGTAGGGGTATTAGTATGTGGAGGAGAGAAAGAGGGAGGAGGCCTCTTTGAGGATTTCAAAGGGGTTTTAATAACCAAATTCTGAACTCCTGGTGGCATGTCTCCCTTATTATCAAACAAAGGATTTGAATAGATAGAAAATTTCTCCTCAGGATTAGTAGAGGTTAATGGAATAGAATAAGGAGTTCGAGAAATGAATTCTGTAGGCTGGAATTCGGGTAAATGTAAACCCAATTCTTCCTTAGATGAAGGTGAATTGATAGGAATTGATGGGACTTGATATGGCTCAAGTGATTGTATTAAAAAGGCCGATGGAAGATCTACTCCTCTAGAATGGAGTTCAGAAACCATAGGAGGTAATTTAGTCCAATCAGGATGGGATGGCACAAATAAAAAGGGATCTACAGATGAGATGTCTTCAGAGTGTAAAGTTGAAGAAGAAGATGGGGTTCTAAGTCTTCTCCTTAAAGAGGCTCCCCTAATAAATCTTTCAAGATCTGGTAGAGGGTTAACAATCTCAGAATCAAAATGTGGTCTAGTATGTTTAAAAGGAGTCAGCTTGGACCAGTGGAATCACAAGGTGAAAGATTTTGACCTATATCTTATCCTTTATTCACCTTAAAGGAAATGGAGAATCATTGCCCCAGGGAAAATTTATCTTTCAACCCTTCGCTCCCCGGCAACGATGCCAATCTGATGTTGTCCTTTGAGATAACCTAAGTCCAATTAGCTATGCCAAAGCATCTATAATGTTTTTTTTGTTTTGAGTGATTGGATGACCAGTGAACTATTTATAAACAGGTGCTTTAAACTTAGACAAATTTTTGATAAAATGAAATATTGTTCTTTAATTGCACATGGTTAGTTTGATTTTAATGTGATGGAGAAGTAGAGTATGGAGAGGTATAATTGATTTGATATTCAAACTGAATATTTAACCATTTACAAGAAGAAATTAAGAAAACAGTGCTTTCTTAATCAACAAAATATAATTAAATTATTACAAATATCTAGTGTAATTTATGTTCAAAGAGGAATTTGCAATAACAAATAGTTCTGTAAATTAATCTCTTATATAATTACAACTTCACTGAGGATTCAAAATGAAACTGAAATTCAATTAAATTTTAAATTAGATGACTCCAAAAGAATTAATTTATATGAAGAAAACATAATGAATAGACAAGATGGAATACAACTCACTGAGAGACAGACCATATGAGGCAAATACATAATCTTTTATTATTTCAAAAATGCTCCAGCTTAGCACAAATCTGCTTGATAACTGGTTCAAGGGTTCAACCCTCAATACTTCGACAGAATGAAGTATTTAAACAAAATTTACAAAAATATTACAATTAATGCCTCAGTGACACAACATTCTATTATTGGCTTTGAACTAACAAAAAAGAAATAATGTGATCAAAAGGAATGAATTTAGCAAAGTGATCTAGATATCTAGCCCTACTTTGGAGGAGAACAGTTGTTGAGTGGCCACTATTCAGGTGTTGCACTAGTGAATCTGACCTCTCTTTTTAATCCTGGAATTCACACAACTTATCCCACTGCTCTTCATCGGGAATAGAAATCTTTGTTACCTTGTGGTAGATCTCATCTACCTCAGTATACCAAGAAAAAGTGGGTTTTACTGCAAAAAAGTGATTTATCTCATGTTGGATAAAAATTATGTTGTTGATAGCTTCATAAAAAGCTCTCCCTGTCATAGTACCTTTGATGCAGGAAGACTTAGTTGTATCCTTTGCAATGTCTTGAAGCTTCTTCTTGTAATCTTCCCTGGTCATCAATTTTTCATTGATCACAAATAGAGAAGGCAGACCTTTCTTGTTCAATGCATATATTCTAGTGAAAAACCTATTAATTGATACCTCCAGAGTGGGACATTTCTCTGTCAGTTGTACAACCAAGTTCTTCTTTGATAAAACTTTCTTTACTTCCAGGATGGTTTATGTTCTATCATATACTCCTAGATCATCCAACTCATATATGTTTTTCGAATTGAGGAACTTTATGATGCTGTTGGCTGTAGCAAGCATTTCTCCCAATTCAACATTGATAGTGGAAATGGTTTGCTTTGATTTCTCCATCAATTCCTTCTGCTTGAATATAATCTGGATACATGGCCAGATTTCATTTATTTCTTCAATGATATTGTTCCATATGATTTCTTTAACATGGGCCAGTGTGTAGCCAATAAAGGACTCAATTGCTGACTTCTTCCATACCTCTATCTGATTTTGAGATCTTTGTAGCTCTATTGCATGAAAAATCTCAGTCTTTGTTTGATGATCTTGTAGAAGATTGACTTGAGCCTGCAATCTTTTGATCTCTTCAGTCTGCAGAGACATGTTCTGTACTTCATTTGCCAACTGATGTGTAGCATCCCCTATGCTTTTTGTAGAAGATGTGACTATACGAATGGTTGTGATAGGGAGTGCTTCCAAAGGGAAAACAATCATTTTGGCAGCTTGCTCCTTTTCTTTAATCATCTTTTCCATCTCTGTCTCCATTTGCTTCAACTGTGCACTCTTCTCCATGATGAGCTTCATCATGTCTGCCTTTTGTGTCTCTGTTTCTTCAATATCCTTGGCCAGAGGATCTTCTGTAGCTGGAAATTTCAATTGCTTCCTTAATGCTGCTATGTCTAAATTCTTTTTCTTTACAAGCTCTTCTGTAGCATTGATGTTTGCAGGGTCATAACCCACTTTGATCACCAAGTCCTCCAGAGTTTTGATCCTAGTGTCTTTGGAAAGTGTAGAGACCTTCTCCATCTTTAGTTGTGATTGAACATTGGCTAATGTAACCTGCAATTTAGACAAACTCATAGCAGTGTTAGTGACAGTGGAAAAAATCATTTTCCCAGTCTGCTTGTGCATCTCCATTTGGTCAATGGGATGTATGTCTTTTACATCAAACTCAAATGTTGTCTTCTTGTAGTCTGATGTTTCCTTGGGTTGGGGAACTTGTGCCTGGAGGAATTCCATTTTCATTTTACTTTTCTTGAATCAAATGCTGACAGCAACCTACTTTGAGAACCAGAAGTCTGCTTCCAGAACTGATTGTAGGTGTTAATCTTCAAGGCCTTATTCCTTACTTTTATCTCCTTGAAAATGTCCATTATACTTTTCTTTGTCTCCCCTATAGTAGATGTGTTGTTCTATATTTTCTGCTGATATTTTGAAGCCGTGGAGGTAGTGGGAGACAGTGTGGTCTGATCACCCACCAATGAGGAAACAAGTGGCTCATTAGTGGTGATAATTTTCTCCTGCTCTGAATCATTGTTGAGGATTAGTTTGGAACTAAGCTTGGCCTTCTTCCTATACATAATTTTGAATCCTTCATTGAAAATTTCAGTCCCTGAAGGGGACTCTTCTTCTCTTAGTTGTTTTCTCCTGCATTGTCGGAGTCTATACTATGGAGGAAGATACCAATTTCTCTTCTGCCTCTTGTAGGGTGTTCTCATCCTATTCTAGCTGGTTTTTATACTTCTCTATATCTGGTCTAGCTGTGTGAAAATAGGCACTAGATTTTTTTTCCAATCTTAATTTATTAATGACCCCCAATGGATCATATGACCAGGTGAAACTAAGGCTGAATTTCATTTCTTTTAGTAGCTTATCTTCTTCTTCCCCTGCTGCCCTACTATTACAAATGAAAGGCCCTATTTGTGTTTTAATCTTGAATTGGGACTTCTTATTGGCAGCTACAAATTGAATCTCATCCATATTAAGCATCTATCTTATGTACTCTAGAGCAAAAATCCTCATTGGGAGGAATTTAGGTCACTTGTAAGGGGAAATATAACACCCAAATATTCTCAATTATGTATAATTCTGATAGAGGTACCAATGCACTATTTGAACTTGTTCTAATAGCTACAACACCTTTCTAATTTACTCACTGATCCTTGGTTTTGTTCTATTGCTTAAGAGACTGATTGCAAGATGCAAAAACATATCTACAAACTTTTTGTATGTGTATTCCTTTTGTTCCTTCATCACCAGAGTGTCCAAAAGATGATTGAATGCTGGTTCCCTTCTACATCCAACTTTTGTAAAGCAAGTTTGATGTTGTCTCCCCGAAAATATAAGAACATATACACTAACACAAAAGCATACTTGAACACCTCCTTAGTCTAGAATTTGATAAATTGTTCATGAATTGAATCTGAAAGAAATTGGATAAAGTTAAACATGATGGAGAGCTTAGAATTAGCAAAGAAAATGGAGAGAAATACTATGATGGACTCATCTACCTGCTGATATGAGTAGTAGCCAAGGAGGTAAGAGATGACTGTGATAATTTGCTTGGCTCCCTCGGGAAAAATAGAGGAGGGATAGGGAGGATTTTTCTTTGGCAATGGGGCATCTTCTATTAAGAAAATTTCAAGGGTTTTGGACCTCTTGGAAAAGTCCAATTTATGGTACAATTCAACAAGTGCTTCATAGGAAAAGGGGGTGGCATTCTCTACTGTGGGGGCTTGCATCATTTGGTCTATGGCTTGAGGAGTGACAGTAAATAGAATTTCTCTAGTGGGGGCAATGATGGCTCTTTGGCTTGGAAAATAACATGCATGGCACTTCCTAACAAATTCTAGGGTGGTGTGGGTACGAGGAAAAATGTAGTGGGGTAAATTGGATTCCCGCAGCTGAATATCATCGGATTTGTCTATGTATTTCTCCTCGAGCCAACAACACATCTCAAAAAGGTCAAATTCGCATAGAGTTTCATGGATTTTATGGTCTTTGTTAGCCAAAGGGATGTGGTGAAATTCAATGGGAGGATAGATCAAAGGATTGACAGGTTCTTCTAGTCCCTTGTCCTTCAGAGGAATCTTCGGATAAGGCTAAGGACAATAGTGAAAATTGGATTACAGGCTTTAATACACAGAGGGGACTTAGGATTTGAGGACAAGAACAGCGGTAATATGCTGAAAACGGGTGAGCGAACAATTTCACTGTTGGCTGAGAATGTCGGAGTTTGGTCCAAAAAAATTGTAACAGAGAAATAATAGTGACAATATATGAATTTAGTAACTGGTTAATGAGTGGAAGGGAGAATTATATAACAGTCTGGTTTTTCCGTTGAGGGTGGCATGGGTCCATTGGATTAACAGATAAACCATTTAATTATTTAATGGCTTATTTTTGGAGGGATAGAATGTGACTTGCGGAATCAACGCACAAATGACGTGGTAGAAGGTGAGTTGTGAGAGCACAACGAGTAGAAGAGCGGTATCGGGAGGTAAAGAAACTTCTTTTCGGGGGGGGGGGGGGAGGCAGTTAATGTTTTTGCCAGAGGGCGGTCTAAAATGCTATAGTGTTGACACGTAGGGGCGGACGCAGTTTCAAATACCACCCATTTTAGATCCCCCTGATAGTAAAGTTCGGATGGGGAGGGAGGGCTGAAATGCCGTGTGGGTCGTTGGATCTTGGGATATGGGTGCAGATGAGGTGAGAGGTGGCAGAGTGTTAATATGAGGTGACGGGTTTCTCGATGGGGTCGGGAAAAAATAATTTAATGCATATTGGGGAATATTTGGAGTATATGGCGGGGTAATAAAACTTAGAAATAGAGAACTGGACAAAAATATGAGCGGGGGTGAGCTTGGGTATTAGGACTTAGGAATAGGGATTAATACACCAAAATTGTTTGATATATTAATCTTTAGAGTACAACTTTAATCCTTTGTATTCTACACATGAAAATAATACTTGGCATTTGAATTTACGATAAAATCATCATGTTTTTCCTCTAACGAGCATAGTGCTTCTACCTACCCTTTTGCATTCCATTCTTTTTCTAAGCTAAAATTTTCTCTTCTTGCTTTGTAGGGTGCACTTAAGCTAGCGAACCCAAACAATTTTTCTTTTATGTACATCTACCTTATCCTATCACTTATTTCACCATTGACTCGGATTAAACTATTGAGTCAATATTATTTCTACCTAGTTACTGATTTACAAAGTTTAAATTGTTTGGTAAACCTTCATTCACTAATCTATTTAAAAGAAATTTAAATGAGTTCAGTCATGATTAAACTGTATGACTTGGACAGAATTTTGATCATTGTGGCATTCAAGAACAATTTGCACACAATCCTTATTTGAAAATGGAATAAAAGATCTAACTTATCAAAACCAAATTATGTTACAACAACTACCATCACAATGGTTTCTGCATCAATGATCCACTTTCCCTTGTTGGTTACCTTGTCAGATCTAGGCTTAGAATCAAAGAATGCATTTCTCTCTGAGTCTTTTAGCTTGTTCATTAGTGCCTATTTTGTGTGACATTTGTTCGTGTTGTGAGTGGGAGTTTATGGAACTCACACCACTTGTTGGTGTCCTTATTTTCCTTCCTGTTATTCTTGTCTTGCGCCTGAAAACAATGAGGGTTATCTCTCATCCCTCTGCTCACAGTAGGTTCCCACTAGTCCTTGATGTGGGGGGTGACTTTGAGGAGTGCAAAAGAAATATTCTCACTATGGGAGAAATCATGAACTGAAAAATATCCTTCCAACATAATTAACCATCTATTTATGACATCTGAATCTATCTGGCCCTCAAATATGGGAATGTCAAAGTTGGCTTGTACCTTAAATTGCGTGGCTTCTCCAAGGTGGTTGATGTATGAAGATGAATTGCCTATGGGTATCCACCCAAGGATCTGGGCAAAGTTGTCCATCATCGTGTTCCTCTGTTGCTCGATGGCTTCCTCAAGAAATATTTTGAAACAATATCCTACTCCCTCATCTTTATTTTCTTCTTCCATGGGAGATTGGTGGGTTCTGTGAGGCTGGTCTTGCAAAGGTTCAACTAGTTCAAGCCCTAATTCCTTATACCCTGACCTCATTGGGGACATGCATAGAAAAACAGAGAATGAACAGATCACTCTAATACCACTGATCCAAATTTATGAAGGAACAAAATGAAATACAAATATAGACATAAACACTTAGATGAAACAAAAGTAAATCTTTGTTTCATTAATATCACACAACTGAAAGATGTTTACATAGAGAATCGAAATAAACTAGCTCGGGTGATAATATCTTATCTCTAAGAAGAGATGTGGCGGCTACATGCCTCTCAACTTTGTTATAATGAGGGTCAATGGAATTTTTATTATTAAACAACAAAGGGAAAACATAAACAAAAAACCTTAACCCTAGGAGATGGAACACCAAGAGTTTGTGGGCCACGTTGGGGTTAGTTGGGAAACCAACTTCATGGGGTCGTAACTTGGTCATATGATATTTTTTTGGTGTGTACGATACCTTTTTATAAAGGTCTCTACGAGTTCAAGACCCAAAAAAATTCTAAAAATAGCAAATTGTGTTATAATCAAGGAAACTGATGAAGCAAGCTGGAGGTCTAGGTGGAATAGTAAGGTGGCCACCAATATCCACCTGGAGCAGGTAAAATTTGGAACCTTCCCTCTAATTGGCATATTGTTGGTCAACATTTTATCTACAAGCTAGTTTACCAGCTCCACCTATGAGGTATTATCTATCTCTGCCAGGCATATAGTTAGTCCTCCAACCTCAATTATGTTGTAATATGGAAGAAAGCACATGATTTGGGTCTAAATTCATATGTGGTTATGGAATGGAACTTATTTATTAAAAATTACAATGTTGTGGTCTCTCCCTTTTGGATGAGGAGGACTCTTGTGTCTGGGCATGTTATTGATCATCTGGTAAGATCTCTACTCGATTAGCTTATTATGCAATATCTGAGTCCTCTACCCAGCAAAGAAACAACTGGTGGCACATGATTATTTGGAAGTGGCCTTTACCTCCAAAGATAAAGTGTTTCTACTGGTTAGCCTTAAGAAATCGAATCCAAAATGGGGAGATTCTGATAAGGAAAGGTTTCCATGGACCTATCATATGCTCCCTATGTTTAAAAGACTTTGAATTTGTTTCTCATTTATTTTTCAAGTGTTCCTATTCTAGATCCCTTTGGATTGATGTTCTTGGTGCTCTAAATATTAATGCACCTAATCCCATTGATTCATTGGATCAATATCTCCACTGGTGGGATCAACATATGGGATCTACCAAATCGCTTCTTGTCTCCATTGCATGGGGAATCTAGAAAGGTAGGAAAAAGTACATATTTGAAGGAAGGCATAAATAAAATGCAGGTATTCTTGGCTAGGTCATATGCTTCTTCCTTGATTATACAAAGCTGAGAAGGCCTCCTTGAAAAGACATTTTTGGTTCCCCTCTTGCTCCTCTTCTACATATGTTAGTTTCTTTGATGGGTCTTGATAAACAAGGGTGTGTGGTGTTGGAGAAACAATTTTTCTTCCTAGTAATACCTCTTATTATATATGGTTAAACTCGGGTGCAGGCTCAAATACAAAGGCTAAAGTGACAATTGTGTGGGTCCTTCTCTTGCTCCCCTTATATTTCCGTACTCTCTCTCAACCCCCTCTTTCTCTTCCTTCCCCCATCTATCTTCCTTTCCCATCTCTCATCCTTCATCCCATACCACCTCTTCATCCTTTTTTCACTCCCTTTCCCTATCTCTCTATATTGTGTATGTCTCCCTCCTATATCCCTCTCTCTCTTATATCTCCCAAATCTCACCACTTCCTCACTCTCTCTTTCACTATCCCTTTCTCTCTCTCTCTCAGTCTTCACGTGTTTCCCTCCCCTCTCTCCCCCTTTCCTTATCCTTTCTTTCTATATCTTTGGACCTATGACTATGTCTTTCTATCTCTCTCCCCATTTCTATATTTCCTCATCTCTCTCTCTTTCCCCCTCCATTCTTGTATCTTTGTCCCTCTCTTTCTATCTCTTCCTTCCCCCATATATCTCTCTTTCTCACACCTTGCATGTCTCCCTCTTTCTATCTCTCTTCCCCTTTTCCTATTTTCTCATCTCTCTCTGCCACTTTCTCTCTCTATTGCCCACCTTATCATATACCTCCCTACTATATCCTTCTTATATTTCTCTTTGTCCCCCCTGTGTATGTCTCTCCAAAAAACCTCTCTTTCTCAAGCTCTCTCTCCCCTACATCCCCCTCTCCCCCCCCCCCACCTCTCCCCCTTGTCCTCTCTCTCTCTCTCTCTCTGTGTCCATTTATCTCCCTTTCTCTCTCCTTATCTCTTCTTCCCTCCCTTCGCCCTCTCTCTCTCTCTATTTATCTCCCTTTCTCTCTCCTGATCTATCCTTCCCTTCCTTCACCCCCCCTCTCCCCCCAATGTCTCCCCCTTATATCCCTCTCTCTATTTTCTTCCCTAATCCTCCCCTCTATTTATTTTACTCTATCTCTCCCTAAGTCTCCCTACTCCCTCTCTCCCTCTCTCTCTCTCTCTCTCTCCCTATGTCTATCACTTATATCCCTCTCTCTTCCCCCTTCCCCCAAGGGAATTTTTGGAGCTAAAATCCCATGTTCGAGTCAAATTTTGTAATAAAATTTTAAAGTCTCCGCATTTTGTGGTCAAAAATAGTGAAGGTGTCATATGTCATAAAGGGTAGTCTGCCCTTAATTTTGTAAAGTAAAGCTGGCTATAAGAGATCTACCCATGGTCCGCAAACCATGGGATTGTATAAAAGGAGTTAAGCTCTAAGTAGTTTTGAGGACAGAGAATGTAAGAGAGACGTAGCTCTTAAGTAAGAAGTCTAAGTCTTGGGTTGTAGTGTAGGTAGAGGCTTTGCAGCTGAGTGCGTAGAGGCCTAGGGTAGAAGTCTGCAGCTAAGTGTGTGGACCCCTGCAATTGTGTGCGCAAGGTGGATAGAGTTTGTAAACACTTGGAAGATATTAATAAAGAAAGATATTCTGCAATTTCTGTGTCTTTGTTCTGTTGATGCATCTTGATATGTTATGTATGAATCTCCTTTATTATGCTTATGTGATGTGCGAATGAATGAAATTATAGTGTTAACTATAATTATTTGATAAGATAAGCAAGTCACTTAGACTAATTGGGGAATCTGTACGGCATGTTGCCATAGCAACGTGAAAGTACCTGAGCAGCAGGCTAGGGCTATGCTAAGGTTGATCATACCCTTTCACGGAGGTATTGAAGGCTGGAATAGAGGGCTCATCTTGCAAGCCCTAGAGGGAAGAAACCTGTGCGAAGGCAGGAATAGAGGAAATCAAACAAAATTACAACCATCTCAGGGTGTGGAAACTTGGTTCTAGCATGCCCCCATACTGCTTTGGGGAGACATCGGCCTGCACTCCGCGGGCTAACGCCAAAAGGGCCAACAATGTAGGGATTTGTTTAGATAATTAATATTGAACATGGGTTAGGCCCCCTCAAGCCAACAAATGGTTCGGTTGCCAGGACCGAAATCTACATAAGAGATGTGTGATGTCAGATCACTGAAATCCAACTAAGAAGGAGATCAGAGACTGGTTGGATAATAAGATCCACGAATTCACAGTGCAGGAGAATAGAAACCCATGACTGACAAAGGAACAGTGGCTGGACAGGTACCTGTATACAGAGATCCACGAGATCTTTTTCTGCTCCTTTCTGATTGAGCTATACGAGTGGATCACAAAGCTAGTAGATAGCCAAGGAAGGTGGAAACTTGATGGTCCTATTATGTGGACCCCTGAGCTAGTGCGATGGTTGGAAGCATCAGAGGATAAGATTGCCCATGTTATCGATCATTGGCTCAATCGCATCATAGGAGGATTTGTGAATGACTTCGTGGTCGACAACTCAATCAACTACATTGAGGCGGAGCAACGTTTTTTCAAAGGACCGCGAGGTAAGTACATAAAATCTTTGAATACTTGGATTAAAATGTTATTGTCTGAAAAATGGGTTATGCAGCTACCTTGATGTTTGGGGCTACGCCAAGTGGAAAAACTTACAGAAACGAAGGAAAAAAGGGTCCTGAGTATAGTCTGTTTATTTCACCTCTGCGAGGTGATGAAGAGGGAATAGCGAAGGTTTCTCCGCAAAGTTCTATTTAGTTAATAAGACAAGGATTCCTGCGAATACCATCTCCGCCCACACCACCTCCGACTTCACCATCATCACATGCAACTTCACCTATACCACCTCCATCTCCACTGCAGTTCAGTATGGCAAATTCAATGAAGCTGTCTTTGTTTAAAGGCCTAGGGAATGAGGACCCAGACCAATTCTGGTTCATTGTGAAAGTTGTATGGGAAGCTCAGGGTGTTACAAATGATAACATGAAGAAGGTGACATTGGTTAGTGCTCTGTAGGATCACGCGCTAACCTGGTATATCAAGTACGCTAATGATAACCCGAATGCTGGAGTGGCAGACATCCAGACAGCACAGAATAGGGAATTCAGTAGACCTAAGTCCAAAGCACAGTCTATTGTGTGGTTCAAAGAAATCGTGATGCAACTAGGTGAGACACCTTGGGAACTCGATTAGAGGTTGAAGTGTACAATCCAACATGATAACATGAACCTAACGGATGGACAACATCGCAAGTGGTTTGTTGCTTCACTCCTGCCACACTTAAGGGCTACGCTGTCGCAGCAAAAGATAACAACTCAGGTAGAGGCCTTGGAGATTTCCATGAGACTACATGAAACTCTGATGCAAGATCCAAACCTGGGGGTTCAGCAGATCCATGCGCTGCTGAAGAACCTATGCCTTGAGATGAAAAGTCTGAAGCAGAACAGAACGGTTCGACCAGAGGTGTGCGAGGACATATGGTGCTTGAAATGCAAGAGTGAGGGGCATGACAAGGACCATTGTCTGATCTTTGCAAACTATATTGTAAGAGGGGGACCAATGCCTTTAAGGCCAGAAGCTCAAGCAGGACCTAGCACGGCGCCTGCATTACAGTGCACTATTTGTTAGGTATTAGGAAAACATGCCATGGATAACTTTCATTTGCTGCAGAAGTTTGTATAGGCACCACAATAGTTGTTCTACAACATTTTTAGGTCAGTAGGGCATGATGAGCATAATTGCAGGAGTTATGAATTAATGATGGATAGAATTCCCGCCTACAGGGTTTAGGCAGAAAAGCAGCCCCTAGAACAAAGCGCAGAGATGGCGTGAACAAGATTTCGAGGGCACGCACGAGGCTGAGGCGGAGGAGGACCTGGCAGAGGTCGAGGACAGTTGATTTTCTACAATTGTAGAGGACCAGGACACTATACCCACAATTGCACTAACCCAACACGTCCGTCATGCAATTATTGCATGCTGTTTGATCATGAAACGGAAGACTGTCCTACAATGATAGCTAGGATATGTGACAAAGGGGCACTACCACCTCCGCCGACTCGGAACCTATAGATGATGAGGTCTGAGCCATGTGAAGAGGATCCAAACATAAATATAATGCTTAGGACTGGAATCGTGACAGGAGATGACAAGGGGAAATAACCAGAGGACAATCCATGGGTCTGTAAAGCTCCGATGAAGGAGGCTAGGTTCTATTTGGTGCGCGCACGTGAAACCTTCATGGAAGCTAAGAAGAGCTTCACTGAGGCCTCCACCTTAGGAAGCAAGGATAAGCCTGAGCAGGAGATGGACTCCTCTATGCTCACAACTTTCTTGGAGACCTGTATGAGGTTACAACGCAATAGTAAGTCTGTGAAAGGTTTATAAGAGCTCATCAATAGATGCACTAGAACTGCACCAGGTGAGCCACACGTAGTACGAAAAATTGGCAAGAATAAAACAAGAATGGGATGGGAGATGAGACTGACCATGCACATATGAGAGTATGAAATGGATCAAGTTATTTTGGACCTGGGGTCAGAGGCGAACGTCCTACGGAAGCAGACTTGGGAACAGATGGGGAGACCCGCGCTGTAGTGGTCTCCAATTCAGCTAAGGATGGCTAATCAACAAAAGGTCATCCCCATGGGGCGGCTGCAATGGGTGGTTGTGGATATTAAGGGAGCGAGCACGCTAGATGATTTTGAAGTAATATAGATAGTGGATGACATCAATCCCTATCCTGCACTCCTGGGAACTGACTGGGCCACTAATATGAATGGGGTAATCAATCTAAAGAAGTGGAAGATGATCTTTGAAAAGAAATCACTATGCGTAATAGTACCTCTAGATCCTATTGAGGGATCGCACTATACTGAACCAATACGCAATTATGAGAGCGATGACGATTTGGATTGTATCTATAAGATAACGATGCAAGATCAAGATTTGGTGAATCCCACCATAGATGGTCGGATCACCTAGGATCATGAGAGTTCCTGCACTACAGACTCCAATGAAGAGTTAGAACACTGGCATAATCAGCTACATGAAGTGACTACGCTAAATTCCAACATGATGACCTAATCACTACACTGTGTGTCCTCAGAGGTAATAAATTTGTCTACTTATGATGGCCTAAATGAGGTATATATCTTTTTGGAAGCATTTGAAAGGGAGGTACCTGAAAAGCAATGCTTCTAGGTGTTGGATTGGGCACTGCGTGTTACGCCCACAAGATGGTGGGGCACGCATAAGGGAAGCATTAATGATTGGTGCGAATGTAGGAGGATGATGAGAACATGATTTGGGTAACCTAAAATGCGAATGATAGACAAGTATGATGGGAAGGATGATCCGCACGCACATTTGACCAAATGGGCCCAGGCTTATGGAGATAAGCCCCAACCTGAGTGGGTGCACTTGTTCTATCATACCCTGGATATTGTCCCAATGAAATGGCATATAGAAACAGAGCTCCGCCATGGGACAGGTGAATGGGATGTACTGCAGGAAGGATTCATGATGACATTCACTTTTGAGGATGGGTTTGATAGTATTGATGAAGCGCTACAAGAGGTGAAAGCAACAATCTTTAGGATACCGCAGGATCCTTTAGACCTGATTCAGCCTGAATGGGCTACTCAACTGAGTCACACGCTAGAATTTTATAATGTAACTACTGAAGAAGATGACGAGGATCCATGGAAGATTAACATTCTGGAAATAGAAGGTCATCGCGAGGTTAAAGGACCACAGATTGAGAACCCTGATATAACCGCACCGTTGAAAATGAAACAAATAAACATTGGTATGGAGGCAGAACCCAAACTTGTGAAGATTAGAGACCACTCAGATGACGCGATGGTGGATAAGGTCATTGAATTGCTCCACGAATACCAAGATTTATTCCCTACCAAGTTCACGGATCTGAAGGGGATAATCGGGGACCTAGGTATGATGAAGATCACATTAAAGCCCGACGTGAAGCCAGTTAAGCAAAGACCTTACCGTCTCAATCCGAAATATAAGGAGAAGGTCTACTTAGAGCTAGACAAGATGCTCATGGCAGGCATCATTGAGCCTGTGGAAGAATCTGACTGGGTAAGTCCAATGGTGGTACAGGAAAAGAAGCAGAAGGATGAAATAAGGATATGCATGGATCTCAGAAAGCTGAATGACGCTTGTGTACATGATCCTTTCCCGACTCCATTCACTGATGAAGTGTTGGACAATGTAGGTGGCTAGGAAGCATATTCCTTCACTGATGGGTTCTCTGGGTACCACCAGATCAAAATTGCACTGGAGGATAGGAGCAAGACAACCTTCGTGACTGAGTGGGGTTGTTTTTAGTACACTGTAATGCTGTTTGGATTGAAGAATGCGCTTGCAATCTTCTCGCGCGTAGTTGTTGCTGCATTCAAGGAATTTATTCATAAGTTCCTAAAGGTATACTTTGATGATTGGACTATCTTTGGGCTAGTGAAATGCCATGTAGCAAGCTTGTGCCTGATGTTGGATACCTGCCGAAGATATCAAATCGTGCTCAATATCAAGAAGTGTCTATTTTGTGTTCCCTTTGGTAACGTGTTAGGGCATGTGGTTTGCAGACAGGGACTGATGGTAGATCTCGCAAAGATAGCGGTGATATTGAACTTGGAAGAGCCAAGGAGTGCGAAGCAGATATGCACTACCCTGGGACATACGGCATATTACAGGAAGTTTATCAAAGGCTATGCCCAGATCATCGCACCTATGGAGAAATTTTTGAATAAGGATGTCACATTCTACTGGAACGATGACTGTAATAAGAGCTTGGATATATTGAAAGAAAATATGGTAACCACGCCGATTCTAGTCTTCCCAGATTGCAAGAAAGAGTTTCATGTACATGTCGACGCGTCATGTATAATGCTGGGAGAAGTATTGACATAGGCTGACGGAGAAGGCTTGGATCATCCCATCGTGTTCGTAAGCTGAAGATTATCCAAAGCATAGAAGAATTGTTCCACCACTGGGCGTGAAGGGCTAGCTATGGTGTATGCGCTCTAGAAGTTTAGGCACTACTTGTTGGGAGGCCATTTTAAAGTGTATGCAAATCACTCCACGCTGAAATACCTGGTCAATCAGCCTATGTTGGGGGTGAGAATTTGCAAGTGGCTCTTACTGTTCCAGGAATATGATTTTGAGGTTATTGTAAAGCCTGGATGACTAAACGTGGGACCAGACCATCCGTCGCACATCAAAACAGGGGAAGAGCCCACTAATTTGGAGGAGGGATTGCCTGACGCACAACTATTTGCATTGCGCATCATGGATGGTCATTTTGAGGATATAATAAATTTCCTAACAACAGGTACTACACCGGAAGGATACACTGTCCAACAGAAGAAGGAATATGTGTTGCATGCGGCAAATTTCTCAGCCATTACTGGGCATTTGTACAAGATGGGAACTGATGAGATATTGCGATGGTATGTACTTGAGTTCGAAAGAAGCAGCATCCTTACAGATGCTCATGGGGGCACTGTGGGAGGACATTATGCAAGAAGAGCAACTGCGCAAAATATTCTACACCCAGGGTTGTGGTGGCCACCCCTCCACAATGACTCAAATGCATATTGAAGGTGTGTGATGTATTTCAAAGGATTGGTAGGCCATCGCGGAGGGATGAGATGCCTTTGAATCCACAAATGACTTTGCAACCCTTTGAGAAGTGGGGGATAGATTTTGTGGGACCCATTCAGCCCCAAGGAAAGAAAGGAGCAAGGTACATTATCACCGCGATGGAGTATTTGATTCGTTGGGCAGAGGCACAGCCTGTGAAGGATTGCACATGCGTGATCGCTAAAAAATTCATCTTTGAGCATGTATTGACGTCATTTGGATGTTTGAATATCTTGATGAGCGATCACGGTATGCACTTCCTAAATGAGAATATCAATGCGCTGACGGAAGAATTTTAGGTATACCACCAAAAGAGAACACCTTATCACCCACAGGCTAACAGGATGGTGGAACCGTTCATCAAGGTGCTCAAAAATGCGCTGACCAAGGTTTGAAATGCTCAGCAAAGTGATTGGGACCTATGCATACCTGTAGTACTATGGGCTTATCGAACGACATGCAAAAAGTTTACTGGAAAAACCCCATTCCAGCTTGTTTATGGTGTTGAAGCGGTAATGCCTATGGAATATATTGTCGCTAGTCTGCACATAGCGACACTCACATGTATGATGGATCATGGAGCCCTGGAGGAGAGGCTCACACAACTAGATGAGCTCGAGGAAGAGATATTTTTGGCTGGATTCCACCAGCATGTCGAAAAGCAGCGTGAAAAGACATGGCATGATCGACACATTAAGCTGCGCTCATTTAAGGTAAATGATATGGTTTTGCTATATGATAGTAAGTTTGATAAATTTCTAGGGAAATTTAGAATGCATTGGCTAGGGCCCTATGTCATTAAGGAAATTATCAATGAACGAGCGATACAACTGGTCAAATTGAATGGAGAACCCTTCCCAGGAAAGGTGAATTGCACTCGCTTGAAGCCATACGTCGGTGGTCTGGTCATGTGAATAAATGAAGGTACCACAGTCTTAGTGCTCCAGGTAGCTAAAAGGATGCGTGGGACTATAAACTACACTACTCAGGTTGGAGAGCTGTGCGATTGGAGGATGGTATGAAGTAAGGAAGTGTCATGGGGTCTACGGTAGCGGGGAGGGAGTTGTGCTACCCAGGGAGAAATCGCGCAGCTCGGCCGGAAAGCGACCGTTAAAATCATTGTTCATGATTTTATGACAGAAGTGAGGCTAAATGGAATAGGCGGTTGGCATTTAGGACAAAATTTATGGCTTAGATCCTTGAAAATATTCTGCTAATCCAGCATTAATGAATCGAATTTGGGGGGAACGATCGGATTTGAACGCAAAATGCGCTATAAATTACAAGTGGTTTTCCAACAAGCAACACTTGGCATTTTGAGAGTTGAGTTGTTGAGTTCTTAGGCACATATGAATCATGAACAATACAAGCTTTTGATAGCTACTAAGGTGTTTGAGACTTTGTCGACAGAAACACAGGAATTCTTGCATAAAATCATGTCAGCACCCCTAGAAGTTATAAATATTGAACAAGTAGTAGAAGATCTGGCACGCGAAATGCAAAGAGAGGTAGAAGTAGCTGCTCTAGAAGTGGCCAAAGTATTGGCAGAGGTCCCTAAATCACCAAGAACACCGAGACTAAAGCCAACCCCAACTAAGGAGACTGTGAAGGACAAGAAGGGAAAGCAGCCTGCCATACCAGTGCGCGCATGGCCAAGGAGAAATCCACAAAAGCCCAATGTACAGGAGAAATGCAGGGCTATAAACCTAGAACCAGAGGAGGATGATATCGAAGACATCCCGATGGATGATGAGGATGTGGGAACGGAAGTGGAGGAGGTTGAAGCCTAGGGCATGGACCCTATTACTCGATTGCCGGAGTATGTCCCTCCATGCAAGCCTAAGTCCAAGGTACCAAAGGACATCAACGAGAGTAAGACTCCCATGCAAAACCATCTGTTGCCAGATGAAATTATTTTTGACGGTCCATGATTGGCATGAGTGCTGATACTGAAGCTTGAAGACTGGGACTTGGCGGACCACGAGAATTTCCCACACCTCGCGACCGAGCAGTTGATGCACCGCATCATAGATACGTATATGGGAATGACCGCCTTGGAGTTGCGGAGGTCGCTCAAGGGAGTAGAGAACGCAGGATATCTCAATCTACTTTGGGTGCCGCACTATAACCGCACCCCGGTGACAATGTTGGTCATCAAGCAACTGTTGTGTTTGGTGCATGATGGATATTTGTGGCTAGAGGAGTCGATACCCATCATAGATATGTTGATTCACCACATAACGCACCTACCATATACAGGTCAGAATCCAACCA
Source organism: Pinus tabuliformis (assembly GCA_031772625.1). Taxonomy (NCBI): domain Eukaryota; kingdom Viridiplantae; phylum Streptophyta; class Pinopsida; order Pinales; family Pinaceae; genus Pinus; species Pinus tabuliformis. Next base: position 333,652,783 of record CM062809.1, read on the forward strand.
TGATCTTTGGCAGAAAGGGTGGCGAGTAGGCCCTCACAGAGTCAATGAAGAAAAAATTCAAGCTGGTGAAAAAGCCGCATGGTACGCTATCTCCACCATCTGTGACCCCACTATGAAGGTAGCCACGCAGATCCTCGCAGGGAAGGTGATGCGTAAGTGTCACGCCGATAAGGTGTCAGCGGTTGTCATCGTGCTTGCACAATAGTGTGCTGAAGGAGTCTAGTCTAATTAGTCGGACTACCTTCATGGTGAGTTCCTCGTGAACTGTCACGAAGAACAAGAGCTTAGCAATACATTCCACTATGCGTGGCTCTTGCTGTCGATTGTGTTGGTAGCGTGGGAGCTACGAGAGGACAGCCAGTTCCCTTCGGTCGCACTAGACCTCCCTGAAGTAGCAAAGTATTCTTCACTATGGGCGACCAAGGACACGCAGCGAGTTCGGGACAGCAAGATATTCTGGATCTTGATGGAGATGAACATCAAGATGGCCATCAATCGCAAGTCATGAATGTCGCCTACGGTGTATGCCAATCTACAAGGCTACACCAAATTCAAAGAGGATTTCCATCGAGTATTAATCAGGGCATGGAAGGACCCTGCACAAAAGTGTTATGACTTTCTGTATCTAGCCATGGATAATGCCATTGATGAGGTGCTTGATCAATGGCCAACGGAGTGGTGCACTACCATGGACTTGGCAGTAGGCAGAAGTAAGTCCGTTGCATAGAAAAAGAAGAAGGAGGCCAAGTTGAATATGGCACAGCTGGTCGAGAAAAGTAAAAAGGAGGCCACTGATAAGGCCCAGGCGAAGCAGGCAGGAAAGCAGATAGGTGGAACAGAGCATGGCTCTAACCAAGGCATGAGGTTTCCTTCGCCTGAGATAAAAGAGGAAGAAACAAAACAACATGGTGCATACCCTTAGGAGACGTCCGCTCACATTAAGCGCCCAAGAGAGCTGGAGAAGGGAGGGTCCAGGAAGAAGTCAAAGGCGACCAAGACCTCGCTGACCTTATCACATTGATAGAGGGAAAATTACATGATATCGGTGACACAGTCAGGGATGTCACCGTGGAGGCCCTGCTGCAATTTGAATAATAGCAGTAGATCATCCTAGGGGCTATCCAGACCAGGTTACAGGAGTTGCATACCTGCGTGTCGCAGGTTCGTATGGTGTCTACCAACTTGGCTATTGGCACTTCATAGGCTGTCGATATGCTACGCGTGAAGGATTCCAGTGCAATAGTGTTGTTGGATGGAGCACTGACCACCGAAAATGAGGCTGACAGGCCCACTATCAACAACCTAAAGGGAGTTGGGCTGAACCTAGCAGTGCTTCCACGCGAAGCACTCCACCTCTTGTAGGATGGAGTAATTTCAAAGCTGAGGGCCCGTGAGCACCACGCCCTCCAGATAATCAACGAACAATGGATCAACAACGAATAGATGGTCCTACAGAGAAATGTTACCATCGTTACTGAGACTGAGGTGACCAAAAAAGCAAGAGGATTATGCAGGTCATTGAGGAGGCGTGCCGAATGGTCCCAGAGTTTTCCATTCTAGAGGAAGATCCAGTTGAGGTACGCATCCATAAGTTGGCCACAGGGGTGCGTGACACTCAGATTGAGATGGCGCGGGTTCAGTTAGAGTTGAACCTGCAAATTACCTAGCTACAATTGAGGGCCTAGCCTTTGACATGACCAGAAGTAAAGGAACAGTAGGCGACTGCTATCACAAAGGCAATAGCAGTGGTGGATAGTGTAGTACCAGACTGCACGAAGTTGTTTGAGCAGTCCTTTGAGGTCCTGACAAGCTTGAAGAAGGACTCCAATATACAAAGGCTAGAGACGAAAGTGCGCGAGCTACAATAATGCTACGATGAGGTTTAGTGCATAGTGCGAACTTTTGCGCTGACCTAGAGGCTAGCCAAGATGTAAGAGGCCAAGCAGCTGAAGGAACAAGTGGACACAGTGCTGCACAAGGAAGCAGTGCTGAAGGCGAGACTAAAGCCTTGGCTGGAGGAAGCTTATGCAGCCATAGGAAATATCGAAGGAAAGCTTGCGACTCTGCAAGCAATGCAACAAAAGCTTCAGCCAGACAGTGCAGGAGTAGTGACCGAGCAGACAGTGGAAGACATGAAGAAGGCAGCAACTCAATGCATGGTCAAGGTTGCAGTCATACGAGTCGAGCTGGACAGGCTTTGTGCCAAGATCTCTGTGCCTACTTAGTGACTTGAGGGTGAGTCACGATGTTTGTGTTAGGCGCTTGTTGGGAGCAGGATCCCCCAAGGGCAGTTTTGGGGCTAAAAGCCCATGTTCGAGGCAAATTTTGTAATAAAATTGTAAAGTCTCCGCATTTTGTGGTCGCGGAGAGCGAAGGTGTCATGTGTCATAAAGGGTATTCCACCCTTAGTTTTGTAAAGTAAGGTCAGCTATAAGAGATCTACCCATGGTCTGCAGACCATGGGATTGTATAAAAAGAGCTAAACTCTAAGTATTTTTGAGGACAGAGAATGTAAGAGAGTCGTAGCTCTGAAGTAAGAAGTCTAAGTCTTGGGTTGTAGTGTAGGTAGAGGTTCTGTAGCTGAGTGCACAGAGGCCTAGGGTAGAAGTCCGCAACTGAGTGCATGGACCCCTGCAGCTGTGTGCGCAGGGTGGACAGAGTTTGTAAACACTTGGAAGATATTAATAAAGAAATATATTCTGCAATTCTGTGTCTTTGTTCTATTGATGCATCTTGATATGTTATGTATGAATTTCCTTTATTATGTTTATGTGATGCACGAATGAATGCAATTACATTGAATAATTGAACACATTTACGAATATCTGTTTACGTGGTGTTAACTATAACTATTTGATAAGATAAGCAAGTCACTTAGACTAATTGGGGAATCTACACAGCATGCTACCATAGTAGCGCGAAAGTACCTGAGCAGCAGGCTAGGGCTGCACTAAGGTCGATCATACCCTTTCGCAGAGGTATTGAAGTCTAGAATAGAGGGCTCGTCTTGCAAGCCCTAGAGCAAAGCAACCTACGCGAAGGCAGGGATAGAGGAAATCAAACAACATCACAACCGTCTCAAGGTGTGGAAACTTGGTTCCAACATCCCCCCATACTGCTTCGGGAAAGACTTCAATCCGCGCTCCGCGAGCTGATGCTGAAAGGGCCAGTAGTGTAGGGATTTGTTTGGCTAATTAACGCTAAACCTGGGTCAGGCCCCCTCAAGCCAACAACATATGTCAGTTTCTTTGATGGGGCTTGTCAAACAAGGCTGTGTGGTGCTAG
>CM062809.1:333658567-333736986 GCA_031772625.1 Pinus tabuliformis
CCCCTCTCTCTCTCTCTCTCTCTCTCTCTCTCTCTCTCTCTCTCTCTCTCTCTCTCTCTCTCTCTCTCTCCCCTCTCTCTCCCTCCCTCTCTCTCTCTCCCTCTCTCTCTCTCTCCCCCTCTCTCCCTCTCCTACTCTCCCTCTCTCTCTCCCCCCCTCTCTCTCCATCTCTCTCTCCCTCCCTCTTTCCCTCCCCCTCTCCCTCCCTCTCTCTCTCCCTATGTCTATCACTTATATCCCTCTCTCTTTCTCCCTTCCCCCATATTTCACCTCCCTTCCCCCATCTCTATCTCCCTCCTTCCATTTTATCTCTCTCTTTCCCTTTCCCTATCTCTCTTTATGTCTCTCTCTTCCTTCCTCATCTTTCTCTCCCCCTCTTATCTCTCTCTTCATCCATATATGTATCCCTCCTACATCCATCTCTATCTCCCCCACCTCTTCCCCTTTCCCAGCCTCTCTCTATAAACCCCTTCTCTTTTTACTTCTATCTCCCTCTTTCTAATACACACATGCTCTCTCTCTCTCTCTCTCTCTAACATACACTTCCACTCTAACCACCTATATTTCTCCCTATATCTCCATTTCCATTTCCCTCTCTCTCCCTCCCTCTCCCCTATCTATCATTTTATTTTTCTCACTATCCCTTTCTCTCTTTCTCTCCTTCCCTAATTCCACCTCTCTCTACCTTTCCTGATCTCAATCTAAGTATTAACTCTTTATTATTGGGCATAAGCCATCAACTATGCAAATTACATAGTAAATCATACTCCCACAAAGGACGTAAGCAATATAACACCAAAATAAGCATGGAATAAAATTAAACCAAATTTCAAAAACTTGTGCATCTTTGGTAGTGTTTCATGGGCTCACATTCTTGATGAAAAAGGAAAGCTTTATAGCCGAAAAATGAGAAGTGTTTTTTCTTGGATATTCTGAAGATGTAAAAATTTTTCGACTTCTTCAACCTTATTCTAATGAAATAATAATTAGAAGAGATGTTAAATTTGATTAAAATATCTTGTCCCACGAGCCTAATTCAATGATTTTTCCCTCCTCGGCGTATGATCTATCTTCAATGTTTGTGATACTTCTCTTCCTATTCTAGTTTCTTCTTCAAATGATGACACTAAGAATGAAACTCCACCTCCTCCTACTCACATTCGTCTAGATGAGTCCATTGAACATGAAATTGCACCAACACCACAACTTCCCAAATATGTATGTTCAACATGTGAAGAATTTTGTTACCTTACCCATTATCTTACGAATCAACGCCACACTCATTCACAATTCTAGCAATCCTCCTCTCTTTTGGCTCAAGTTTCATAGGTTCATGATCCATAAACATTTATATAGGCTTCAAATAATCCAGATTTGGAAACAATAATGAATAAAGAATATTGTTCCTTGATGGCAAGTGATACATGGGAACTTGTACCTCTTCCAAAGGGAAGACAACTTGTAATATGTAAATGGATATATAGGACTAAGTGCATGCATCTAATGGAAGCATTGAAATATATAAGGCTTTGTTAGTTGCTAAAGGATTCTCTCAAGTTAAAGGAATTGAATACAGTGATACCTTTGCCCCAATCACCAAAATTAATTCCATCTACGTTTTTCTAGCCCTTGTTGCCTCACTTAGATGGGAGATCCATCAGATGGATTTTAAATCCACCTTCTTACATGGGGATCTACAATAAAAAATCTACATGGAACAACCTACCACCTATGTTCAGAGTAACTGCAGTCTTGTTTTCCACAATAATAAATTTCTCTACGGTCTTAAACAATATCCTTGAGCTTTGCATGAAAAATGGATATATTTTTTCTTGACATTGGATTCTATAGATTTCATTCTAACCCCATTATCTACACTAATCCATCTCACAATAATTGTTCTTTATGTTGATGACCTTCGTCATTGATAGTGACCCTATGCTTTTAACCTATGTGAAGTCAAGCCTTAGGAAGAAGTTTGAAATGAAAAATTTAGGATATCTGCATTATTTTCTTAGCATCCAAGTATTGCAAACCAGGAAGGAATTTATATTTCCCAATATAAGTATGCATGTGACCTTCTTCATTGTTTTCACATAACATATTATAAGTTAGCCCCTTCTATCTTTCAATATGGAGTCAAAATTACTACTACCTACACTACACTTAATGTTGATGCCACTTTGTACCGTTAGTTAGCTAGAAGCCTCTTATATTTATCTCATACCTGTCCTGATGTCTCCTTTATTGTTTGTCTTGTTGGTTGGTATACGTAAACCCCACATGAAAGTCATCGGAAATAATAATAATAATAATAATAAATGATACTTCGATATATTCAGGATACAATTCAGTTTGGGATACATTATAGTTCGGAGGGGACTCCCTTGTTGGTTGGTTTCACTAATTCATATTGGGCTAGAAACCTTGATGATTGAAGTATACTACAGGTTACATTTTCAGTCTTGGTTCTGGTCTTGTCACTTGGGCTTGTGAAAAGAAGTAGGTTATTGCTCTTTCTTGAGGAGAAGTAGAATATCAGGTAGTGGCTAATGAAATTCAATAACTCTTATGTCTTTGACATATCCTTTAAGAGTTTGGATTCCAACAAAAACATCCCCTATAATGCGAAAATTAGATTCCCATCAAACTTGCCAAGGATCTAGTTTAAAATCAATGAAAAAAACACATTGAGATACAAATGCACTTCATCAAGAAATTCATTCATGACCGAGTTATTGAATTGCACTTTTTCCCTATAGATGATTAAGGAAGATATTTTTTCACAAAATATCTTACAAAAGTGATTTTTTCTAAACTTTGATGTATGTTAGGAGTTCTAGAAGTTATCATTAAGTGGGTATAAGCTCTATTATCCTTCCTTCTCCTATTGTGTCACCTTTGTAAATCCTTCAATCCTATCCCAAGTTTTTCTTAAGGGGGATGTTAGGATATTTAGACACTTAGGAGTTGGTAAAGTTCAACTTGGTTGAATAGGTGAAAGTGTGTTTCTTTAGTATGCATTATTTGTATTGTAATCCAATGGTCATGAAATTTTTTGGATATAGAGTGATTCAATGACTCATATTCTCCTTAATACTAATGATTTTTGATATGTGGATAAACACTTGATTGGTCCATGAACTTTATTTAAAGGGCACCAAGGGTCATGGATGATGATCGATTGTGAGAAATGTATGATGTAACATATTTTCTTATGCATTAATAAAATTACCTCAAGTGGACCTGTTGGTTGGGGTTATGAAATTTTTCCCTCTCGGAGGATTTTAACCACATAAAAATATCTCCATTGTGATTTTGATCTAGTTGTATGAGTGGGAAGGTGTTCATCCTGTATGGAATACCCTATTTACCCAAATAAGAAGGCTTTAATAGAAGCACCAATTCTAGCTATTCTATATTATGGAAATGATTTTATTATTTTCACTTTTGCTTGTAAAAACACCATAGAATTTATTTCATTTCAAAAGAATGATGAAGGTTTAGACAACCAAAATCCATTTTTAGTGGAACCAACATTCTGTGAACTTGCAGTGGATTTGAAACCATTTAGAGATTATATATTTCATTCCTAAATGATTTCATATGTATGAAATAGTGCAATTAAAGTTGTTCTAACTCATCCAGACAATGATGGCAGAAGAGGATAATGGATAGTAAAATTTCAAATATAAGACATTGATATAAATCCTACCAAGTTGATCAAAGGGAAAGGACTAGAAAAATTGATGATTGAGTCAAACTACAATTTCTTTTCAATAAATCTCATTTCATAGGTTTCACTATTTCCTATATCCAAACCTAAGGGTGAGAATCCACAAGAACCTTTTTTAAGGTACATCATAATTTTTCTTCATCATTATGGTACATGGATAATGTTTATTATTTGCAAAATTTTGAATGCCCACCATATTTTGATAGATCACAATTTAGATCTTTAAAATTACAAACAATTAAATATCATGTTATTGATGAAAATATATGTTGGAAAGATCTCTTGTATATTCTATTGAATTGGTTTACTAAAGAAGAGTATAAAGAAATAATTAATTAATATCACAAAGGAGTTTGTAGAGGACATCATGTAAGGAAAAATACATCGTACAATATTTTGAAGACTGACTTTAATTGGCAAAAATTATTTTCTACGGTAAATGCAAGAGGGGAAACATATATTGAGCATAAATTATTTGTTAGAAAATGAAAGCTTCCTCCTTTATCCCTTATACTAGTTGAAATTGAAGCACCTTTGTTATAACGGGGCTTAGATTTGTAATGACCCAAAATTAAATATGTAAAGTAATTGCATCAAATGGTGCTATTAAAATCGACACAAATATTCAACTGATTAGCGTAGAATTTTTTAAAACCATGAGAAACAAATACTTACATGTAGATCGAAGATGGTTTACTATCGATTATGGTGTCACTATGTTACTTGAATCACATTGACCGCAACAAAGTCTTCGGGAAGAATCTCCACCAACTATAGGCTGAGTTGCACACAATCTTTTTACAATTGGCCACCCATGATCCCTCAATCAACTTCTACAAGAGAATCCTTTGTCTCACGACATTCTCTGCTAGAAAGAATAAATGCTTCTCATCTCCATTTTTGTCCATTAAATAAAATAAATGGTTCCGAAAATGGAACCATGTGTCAATGTGCCAACTTTTATTTCTTTGTCTTAAGTTTTACTCAATTCAACAATTTTCTTAATTTAACTCTCTTTTATTTTATTCCTTATTTTTTGTTAACTTTACTTATTCTTACTATTTTTATTTGTTTATTTTTATTCAAAACTTCAGTTTATTATTTATTTACTATTATTATCTTTTGTTCATTATTTATTATTTATTAAGTGTTAGTATATTTTCTGTATTATTTATTGTTTTATTTATTGATATATTAATATTATTTCATCTATTTTATTATTATTATTTGTAATTTTTATTTTTATTAATATTATTTATTTATTATTACATCTTCCCACTCTTTAAGGAAATTTGTCCTGAAGTTAAGCTTAATCATTTAACATTTCATTATTTTATTTATTTATTACTTCACGTTTTCCCTACACCCTTTGTTGAATTAGTGTGCCACCAGGCATCGAAATTTTCCCAACACTGGGGAAATCCCAAGGAACCTCAAGTCCTTTTTCCCAACTTTCTGAACTAGGCATAAAGCATCATCGATCTATACCATAGCCCTAGGGCTCACCCCAAGGATAAAACCTCATTTGCCCCAAGGTAAACACCCGACCCAGTACTCCAAGCATCTCGAAAGGCTAACCCAACTCCCTCCACACTCATTAATGTGCACAACCTAGGCATCAAAGTCCTACACACACTTCTGGACTTCGACATCCCAATCCAATATCAAACGCTCAACCTCCTCAAGATCATCTGATAGCCCTTGAAGAGTTATCCATCAAGAGATATACAAGACAAAATAGCCATTGGCATATGTAGTGTTGATTGAGTCTTTCCCCAACCCATATGGTGTTACATATTCTCCCTCGTAAGTATGGGATCCCACGAGATCATCAAATAAACTAACCCTCTAGGCCCATTTAGGGATTTCCAGTCAATCACCACATCTCAACATATAACTAATGCATTAGTTATAATCACAACATCATAAGAAATAATACATATGCCACATCACGCATACCATATCCATCATGAGTATACAACATCATTATCACAACATTCTGAATAGTAAAACTTTCCTTGAGTCATGCATGTCATAAAATTTGCATCCAATAACCACATGCTTCACATCCTGATATACCATGGCATAAGTTACAACATCAACTTATATGTATCACATAATAAATGGAACCACATGTCAATATAAACTCATATCATAACATCACAAATATGAGAATCATCCCAATACATATCAAATATAGAGAAATAATGCATTATAAGAATTCTTATCATGATTCATCATAAAATTTGTAATATCCTTGGTTAGAAATCCATGTAATAAAGTTAATAAAGGAAAAAGTAAGACCAATGTCATGGGACACGTATTCCAAGCCGAATGTTGGGAAAAAACATAGTCACGAGGATCATTGGTGATTAATTTGTGACTATGGAAATTCACAAAGGCATTGAAAAAGGAAAAGAGGAAATAATTGACATTTATTTATGAAAATAATGGGAAAATAGGAGAAAAGGAAGGTGAAAGGTCATAAAATTGCATGTGAGGAAAATTGAAGGAAAAGTAGAGGAAAATGACAAAATAGAGGCCTCAATGATAAAAAGGCTTTTGAGGATCAGTCCACAACCTTTTTTCAATTTTAGCTTGGATCTCTCTTCTATTCTCTCTCTCACACACTCTTGCGCACTTAGAGAAACCTTGGAGCATTCTTGGAGCACACTGGATTTGGAGAAAGAAGGAAAAGGAAAGCAGGAAAGCACAAAGGGATAATGGGATCAACGTTTATAGTTAGATTGACCTGTAGGTGTCAACTTGCATGTATGGTTTACTTGCTAGTTTTGGCACACATGGTGCATGCATGTGGTTTCTTGGTTATGAGTTGTCATTTTAATGGAGGATTTCCTAGATTGAAAGTGGGTTTTCCTAGCCCTTCCATTTCCTGGATAGCCATGGTGTTGTGGGTTTTCTCATTTGTTTTTTTGATTGGTGCTTATGTTCCTTATGGTTGTGGGTTGAGTTATTAGTTCCTGGAGCCTTGGTTGTACAAATGCTCTAGAATCCCTGGAACAACATTAGTTGAGTTACTAGTCCTAGAAGCCTTGGTTGGACAAACACTTTAGAGCTCTCGGTGGGTTGAGTTACTAGTCCTAGTGCCTTGGTTGGAAAAACAATCTAGATCCCTACAGTAGGTGTGGGTCGAGTTACTAGTCTTGGATTTGGGTTGGAGCAAATTCACTAGAGTCCTGGACAACTTGTATAGAGACTAATCTGGTGATGGTTAGTAATGTCTAACCGTGAAGTGGAATCACTGGTTGAGGGTTGAGGTCGTTTGGCGTCTAGAAGCCCTAGTTTGGTTTTATTGTGGTTATCCCATGAGATCCCAAATGCTTGGAATATGACACGGGGGAGATTGGCTAAAAGAGAGATTTGGTTTAGCTCAATTTATGGTCGGGGGTTACGTGGAAGTCCCTGACTTTGTTGGATTTTTCATATGTTAATAAGAGTTATTTTCCTCTTGTATTTTATGAGTAAATTTTCTAGTTATGATGTGGCTTTGATGGTTGTTCTATCAATGTCATTATTATGGTTATATGTTGGTTATAAGCACAGTTACATGACAAATTTTAGTTATGGATCTCATCATGTTTTGGTTAGTAAATGAAGGGTTATTGAATGCATTACCTAATAAAATTTTATGGTAGCTAGTATGAGAGGGAATTAGACCTCCTTGATGATTTTCAGATAAGTATCAGACACCTATGTTCAGATATGCATTTATGACCTGTAGATTACATGTTCTCAATGTGTTTGATGAAATGACTGTCATGGCTAGTTTTTGTTAGGTAAAGTTCTTGTCTAATTTTTTTGTTAAAGGATTTGTATTTGTGTCATATATTGTTATGGAAAGTCTCATCAAGTTCTAGGAAGTGGTCTGGAGACTAGCCTTGAAAAATTGGCTCAAATTTTGTAATCACAGGCACAAAACTAGGAGAAAATTACTAAAGCTGCTGGGAGGAAGGGTCATCCATGCGACTGGAGGGTTACATCCGATTTTAGGTAATGTTATTCTTATGTCTAGGAGTCTAGGTCATTATAAAGAAGTTAACTCAGGGCTTAAGCATCTGGAATGTTGGTTTAGCCCTTGGGGGTCCTATAGCACCTAAGGGAAGTCAGTAAAGTTTTTGGTGTGTCGATTCCACTTCCTAAACTACACCTAGGAGGTTGATTCATATCATAGTAAATATTAATAAGAAATTTACACCAGTGGACTAGTGAACTTGGATAAGTGTGGGAGTAGGTGGTTAAAGAGTGGTATCAGAGCTCCTAGGTTCAACTCTTAGACTGGATGGGAAAAATGTGTTTGTCATGCATGCGTGTAGATCGTATATGTGATTGTTATGTATGCATGGTGGTGGTCATTGTTTACAATTGTGTTTTCATGTAGATGTTTATGATGTTTTTGTTGGGATGAGTATTCCAAACATACATGTCAGTTGTATATGTGTTCATTATGCATGTCAGTGTTTGCATGTTTGCTATCCATGTATGCTTATGGCTATGATTGTTGTTCATGAGGTCATTGTATGCAATTGGTGTTGTCATGCATGACGCCATCATATTGATATAATTATGTATATATACATGTATCATGCTAATATGGACTTATTTGCAGACGAGATAGCCTCCTCTGAACTTCACTAAGGTACGTTTGATTATGTTTATGTTTGGTTCATTTAACATTGTGTGTTTGTAGGAAGAAGATCAAAGATGAAAACAAAAATGGTGGACTATAGTTCACGTGATTCTCCCTACAGATAAAATGAGCAACATGGTGATGAGTACTCCTATCACACAACATACACATTGAGAAGTTTGAAAGTAGAGATAAGAAGTTAGAAAGGAGATAACGACAAAATAATTCAGTCAAAGGAGAGACTTGTTAGGGCACATGAAAAACAAATAGAGGTTAATGAACTTATCCTTTAGACTTTTTCATAATTTTAGAGAAAAGGAACGCTCAGGATAATTCATGGATAGGAGGAAATAAGAAATGTTGCATATGGTATTAGGTCTCAATCAGGATATAGGCTTGACAGGGATGATACAGTTAGAGATGGTAGGTTCTTGGATACACCTAACAGGAAGGATAATGACCATGGATTTCATTCTATTTCTAGTTCAGAGAGACAACATGGACATCACCGTCGCCACTCGTACAGGAGGAGTGAGAAGAAGTAGTTTCCAGAAGAGTTCAAGAAATAAAATACAACTACATTTGATGAAGATATGAAGAAGTCACGGGATGCATAGGCTTGATTTCTTGGGATGAATAAATTCTTCAGATTGCATGACTATTAAAGAAACATGAAAGCTAGTATAGCCACTTTCAGTCTTAAAGGTAAAGAAGACATTTAGTGGGAAGATGTAAAGAATCTCAGAGGCATTCGAGAAGAGGAGTTGACTTGGAGTGAGCTCGAGAGACTTTTCAAGAAGAAGTATTTGTCTAAAACGTACTATAATGACAGGGCAAAGGAATTCTATGAGATGAATATGGGATCTATGACCGATGAGGAGTATACTAGCTATTTCTTGGAGTTATTGAGGTATGTGCCTTATCTAAAGGAGGATAAAGCAAATATTAAGAGATTCATCAGTGGGTTTCCGGTAGCATTCAATGACAAGATTGAGTTTGATGAGCCTAGATCGTTGGAGGAATCTATTAGAAAGTTGAAACAACATTATGAGAAATCAAAGCACATGTTTAAATATAAGCAAGATTGAAAAGGTAATGATAAGAATAAGGAAAAGTTTATTAAGAAGAGAGAAAAAATAAAGGATACAAATCACAAGGAAAATACAACATTGTACAAGAAGTTAAATGCAGTTGACAGAGGATAGGGATTTTAGTCTGAGGAGAAAAACAAGGGTGTGGGTAGGAAGCCTTTAGAGTGTTGGACTTGTGCAAAGGATCATCGTGGGAAACATTGTCCACAACATCAAGGTGGAAGACTTCATATTCATAGTGCTCAGGAGGCATAGACACTGGGGGACTTTGGATAGAGTATTCCACGGATCTATGTAGCATTGGATAACAAGAAGGATGATCATCATGCATCTATTATCGAGATGGATGGTAATCTTTATGATCAAGTTGTTTCTATTTTGATTGATCCTATATCTAATTATAGTTATGTTAACCATGACCTAGTGGATAAGTGCGGTTTGAATAAATAAGTACATGTAAAATCTTGGTTAGTGCAGTTGGATATAAGTACAAACAAAATAGTTCATCACAGTGTAATATCTTGTGCATTTGATTTGAACGACATGCCTACACCAGTGCATCTAAATATACTTCCTTTGGTATCATACAGTATGTTGTTGGGTATGGATTGGTTTTTCTTCACAGGCTAAGGTGGACTACTATGATAAGGCTATTGAGTGCTTGGATGATAATGGGGAATAAAGAATATTATAGGGTAAGAAGAAGGAAATATCAGTTAGAATGGTTACAACTGTTAACGCTTGAAATTTCACCTCGGGCTGAGAAAGGCAAACTCCAAGGCAACATCAAACCACTTAGCCTCGTAGCTAGCCCTACGGGGCAGGAGAGGGCTCTCTCCGGTATATCTCGGTAAAGATCTTCAATGGGCGAGATAACCAAAAAGGGAACACTATTTTAGGCTAGTAAACTGATAAAAAGGTTTGAATTGGGAAATTTTAGGATTTTGGTGGAAAATCAGGGAAAAGCAATTTTGGGTGCGGGGATTGGACACAGTTTTTGCAGGGGGTTCTTTGGGGCAAGGTAGGAGACTGTATTGATGCCTTTGAATTAAGTGAATGGATAGGAATGACTGGTGAGGAGCTAAAGAGAGCAAGAAACCTTCAAGAGTTCTCTTTAGACAGATGAAAACATTGATATTAAGCAAACTTAAAAGCAGAGCATGACAATCATGAGTTCTACTTTAACACTTCATTCGCTTAATTTGCAGAAGGAAAAGTAAGATAATGAATCACATAACAAATTTACAAGTACAAAGAGATACACACCATCAATACATGTAACCACAGGAATCCCAAAAAAGACTGCAAAACCCTGGTCTTTCTTCCTTTGCCAAAACTGCAGAGATACAATGAATAATACAATAGAGCTTTCTCCCTCAAGAGTCCAACCTCTCCAACCTCTGAAAATGACTAAGAAAATACATAATATAGGCAATCTAACATATTTCCTTACTCTAGGGGTCGAGCTCACTATCCTAGGAGCTGTTTCAACTAATTCTAAACTGAGCACTAAAATCTAGGCAGTCAAAACAACTTGCCTCTATAAGCTAGGAAACCAATTCATTCATTAAATGTTTGCTATTTCATGAATGAATCTTCTAGAGTAGGTAAATAAGTGTCATGTCATCATGAAAATACATTAATTACACCAAAGAGGGTGAAAAATCCCATCACAAGTCAAAACTGGTCAAAGCTGGGTGAATTCCTGAGCTGTAGATGAATTCCTGTGAAAACTGCCCAACGGGTCGCGCCCTCTTTCTGAATGGGTCGCGCTACGTTGGAGCTGATTTTGAGGTACTTCCAGGTGTCCAAATGAGGCAAAAGTGGGCTTGTTGGAAAGGTCTGGATGTCTAGTTTCCAACCCAAGTGGAATTTTTGAATTTGGTGGTCATTTGCCCCTCCCAAATTGCAATCTCCCAAGACTGCTTCCTGTGTGTCAAAAAGGTGGCAGAAAGTCATTTTTTGCTTGTTTGTTGACTTTCTGGAGGCCCAAAACTTGGTGAAATTTCTTGGCAATGGCTGAGCAAGTGTATCTTTGCATGACAAATCCAAAAATGCTGAGTTTTCCCAAAAAGGAGTTGCCCGCGCGCGACCCGTTGGTGGAGAAAACCTGTTTTTTGCCAAACAAAATCACAAATGACCAAAAATGCTCAAAATTTTTAGAATTTTGTGCTGGAAGTGAGTTATTTAACACCATGCTCCTTCAAAGAAGCCTCAGCCAAGATGTGGAGGGGATCGGGCCTTTTCCTTTGTTTTAGTGCTTTGGTTAACCGCCCTTGGATCACCTTCATTTTCGCCTTGCATACATGCATTCGGGCCCAATAGTGGTTTTTCATGTTCCGGAGCAGGTCCTTATCTTTATTGGCCTTGGCCAGCAGCCTCTCCAAATGAGCATTGACCTATAGAAGCATAGCCTCTCGAGAGATAAAATCCTCCCATGGGATACCCTGTTGTTTTGACTGTTTAAATGCTGCTCCAAGGGGACAAAAACACAAGGGAGATGTTAGGGAGGGGGACTTTTGAAGGGATTTATGGAAAATACATATGAAAGGGGAATTTAGGGAAGCAATTATGAAACATATACCATCACATAATCATATTTTGTAGGGGTTTCATAGGAGGTAGGGTTTAGGGACTTTGATATTTTGGTAAGGAGATTAGGTGAAAATGACAAGGGAGGTGGTAATGGGATGTGGGGAAAAAATGGAAGTGAAAGGGATAACCTTGAGAGCAGCAAAACAAAACCCTAGCTTTACTTGCACTTTGACATTTTTAAACAAAATACACATGAACTTCTCCTTTCAAATTGATGGCATTAAAACACATTTTCATGCTCATGCAAGCTTTAGCAAGTAATAAACCTTGATGATTAGAGGCCTACCTGCAACCTTGAAGAATTTCGGGGTCGTTTGGCAGTTTATAGGTGATTTTTTGTGAATGAATTCCCAACAGGTCGTGCCAGTGTATTTTCTCAACTGGTAAGACCCCCCTGACAGGTCGCGCGCTTTTGCAGGAGGCTTTTGGAGGCCTTCCCAGTGTTGGAATTGGGTGCAGGATAGCTCGTTGGAAATTTATTTGAGTCTACTTTCCAATCCAACTAGAATTTTTTAATTTGGAGTTCATTTTCCCTGTCAAAAATCAAATCTCCCAAGACTGGTCAAAAAGTGCCAAATGAGGCTGCCTCAAGGAAGAGTGCTGTTGCAGTCAACTTTTGAATGCCTTCCTCAACCCCAAATTGAGCTCATGATAGCTCATTGGAAATATATTTTTGTCTAGTTATCATTTTACCCATCAAGCAAATCATTTGGCCAACCAAGCTAGGAGAAAACTTGATTTTCCCAAGGTCACTTCAGAGGTGTCTTTGATTCTCCTGAGGCAACGGTATTCTTGACATTTCTCTCAAACCATGACACCTGTGCAAAAAGTGAAGGAGGTTTTTCTTTCTTGGCCTGTTGTGGACAAAAACCTCTCTCAGTTTCCCAAAATTAATCTTTGATTGCTTTGAAACATGTTTTGAGTGAAACGTATCCCGATGTGTGAAACAAGGAATTTTGTCGAAATGAAGCGAAATGAAGGGGATAAGAGGCTTCTAAATTCTTGGGGAAATTTTTGGAAGTAGGGAGGGATGTTAGGAAGCAGGGGAAAGTGGAATTGTGGAGATCGATTTCTCTGAAACATGTTTTGAGTGAAACTTATCCCGATGTGTGAAACAAGGAATTTTGTCGAAATGAAGCGAAATGAAGGGGATAAGAGGCTTCTAAATTCTTGGGGAAATTTTTGGAAGTAGGGAGGGATGTTAGGAAGCAGGGGAAAGTTGAATCGTGGAGATCGAGTGAAGGGAAGGGGTCCAAAGGGCAAAACACAGGTCAAACCTAGAAAATTGCCAAGTTGTAGCTAGAAACTAGGGTTTGTGCAAAAATGAGGAATTTGGGGGATCTCAATGATGGGAAGCATTTGGTAAGGTACTTTAAGGATAGGGGAAGGTGTATGAACATCAGGATACAAGTTTTGCTAATGATTTGACCGTCCAAGAGAAATTGCCTTCAAAACCCTAGGAGAGGGAAATGAACCTTGCCTAGGCGCAACTGAAGCATGAACAAGGTGTAAAATGACTCATTAGACATTGACATAATAATGAAAACCCTATGAATGATGATAGACTCAGCTGAATAGAGACATAGATTGGCATTTTGGCAACTTTGAAAAGAGTGAAAGCAAACCCTAGACCTAATGCCTAGTGACCAAATTTTGCTTGAAGACTCACTGAAATGACAAAATTTGACCTTGACACTTCAAAATCACTTTGTAAGAGCACGTTTGATCACTGGAGGAAGGCTGGAAAGACTGACACTAACAACAACTATGCAGGAAAAATGTAGTCGCAGGAAAGGGTGTGTCTTGCTTACAGTGCATATTTCCAGTGACAAAGGTAAGTATGTTGAGGATGTTGAGGTCTTGAATAGGTACCCGGTTTTGCAACAATTTCAAGATGTATTCCCACCAAAGATCTCAGAGTTACCACCTCATAGGGAAGTGTAATTTTATATTGAATTAATTCCAGGATCAACACCAGCATTGAAGGCATCGTACAAGATGAGCACCCCGAAATTGGTGGAACTGAAGTTTCAGTTGAAGGAAATGCTTGACAAAAGGATACAATTGGCCAAGTGTTTCACCTTGGGGTGCAACCGTATTATTTGTGAAGGAGAAGGATGGTACTCTCAGGTTATGCATTAATTATAGGTAGTTGAATAAGGTGATAATTAATAACAAGTATCCATTGTCGAGGATTGATGATTTGTTTAACCAATTGGAGGGAGCAGTAGTGTTCTCGAAGATTGATTTGAGATCAGGATACCATCATGTACGCATCAAAGAAGAGGAAATTTAAAAGATGGATTTCTGGACTTGTGAGTTTTTTGTAGTCCCTTTTGGTTTAACTAATGCTCCAACTACTTTTATGTTCTTGATGAATAGTGTGTTGCATCCTTATCTAGATAAGTTTGTGATTGTATTCATTAATGATATATTGATATATTCTAAGAATGAGGAAGAGAATGTTGAGCACTTAATAATAATGTTAAGACTGCTAAGAGAGCATCAGTTGTATGCCAATCTTAGTGAAAAAAAAAAAATTCAGATAGAGGTACATTATTTGGGACATGTTGTCTCCCAGGAAGGCATAACAATGGATCCGGAAAAGATAAGAGTTATCATGGAATGACTAGCTCCTAGGAATGTGGATGAGGTTATATCATTCATGGGATTAGCCAGTTATTACAATAGGTTCATTATGAACTTCTCACAGATTTCCTATCCTATTAAAAAATTGTAGAGGAAAGGAAAAAAAAATTGAATGGACAGGGGAATGTGTTGCAAGTTTTGAGTAGTTGAAGCAGTTGTTGAAGAATGCTCCAGTTCTAAATATTGCAGATTCAGATAAAGAGTTCATGGTATGTACATATGCCTACAAAATAGGACTTGGTGGGGTTCTGATGCAGCAAGGATAAGTAGTATGCTATTGGTCAAGGAAACTAAATGAGCACGATTAGAACTATGTGACACATGATCTTGAGTTGGCAATGATCATCCATGCTTTTAAAATGTCGAGACATTATCTTCTTGGAAGGAGGTACATCTTGATGAGTGATCACAGTGGATTGAGATACTTATTTGACCAACTAAATCTGAATGCTAGGAAAGCTAGATGGTTGGATACGATCAGTGATTTTGCCTTCAAAATCAAGTACATTAAAGGTAAATAGAACAGGGTTGCAGTTGATCTTAGAAGGAAAGTACATAGAGATCACATAACAACTATGAGTTCATATTGGATAGATTTACAGGATCAGATCTTGTAGGTAGGACATCAAGATGACAAGTATTGATAACTTAGACACATGTTATAGCTGTAGGGTATAGGTGAATAAGTTGTGAACTTCCATCTCATGGCATATGGTTTGGTGAGTTTTAGGGACATGATCTATGTGTCGGACAACAATAAACTCAAGAAGCTTATATTGAGGGAATTTCATGCTAAGCCGTATTTAGGTGACCCAAGATATCATAAGACATTGGTAGAAGTTAAGAAGTTATACTATTGGTTGAATTTGAAGAAAGAGGTAGTAGAGTTTGTTGCGATATGATTGGATTGTCAATAGGTAAAATTAGAGTGTAAGAATACATGTGGATTATTACATCGCATTCTGATTCTAGAGTGGAAATGGGAGGTAATTTCTATGGATTTCATTATAGGTTTTCCAAGGACCTTTAGACAACATGATTCTACTATGGTTGTGGTTGACAGGTTGACAAAGGTAGCTCACTTCATTCTAGTAAAGTCTACCAATTCAGCTAGTGAAATGGAACAAGTCTTGATTAGAGATATTGTGAGGTTTCATGGTGTTCCGAAAAGGATTGTGTCAAATAGAGATGCCATGTTCACTTCCAGGTTTTGGAAAGGGTTATTTGCAAGTTTTGCTATGGGTTTGGCCTTCAGTACAACTTATCATCCACAGACATATGGACAGATAGAAAGGGTCAACAGAATTTTGGAGGACATGTTGAGGATGTACATCATGCATCAACATCGAAAGTGGGAACAATGTCTTCCACTGGTTGAGATTGCATATGATAATGGGTATCAAAAATATTTGAAGATGAGTCTGTTTGAGGCAATTTATGGGCAGAGTTGTAATATTCCCATTAGTTGGAGTGATCCAATGAACAGGGTGTTGATTGGACTAGACATGTTGGTAGAGATGGAATAGGAAATACAGGTTATGAAGAAGAATTTAAAGGTATCACAAGACAGGTAGACGAGCTATGTAGATTAGCACAGCATTTTTACGGATTTTCAAGTTGGGAAATAGGTGTACTTGCGTATCAAGCCTAAGAAGAACTCCTTGAGGATTGGGTCATGTGCCAAGCTCACACCTCGATATTGCGAACCTTTCAAGATTCATGAGAGGATTGGACTAGTAGCCTACCGACTTGCACTACCTCCGACAATGAAAGTCCATGATATTTTGTCTGTGTCATTGCTTAAGAATTATGTGAAATATGTTGATCATGTGATTGAATAGGTTGTATTATAAGTGGAACCCAAAGGAGAATTCAACTGGAACCTCAATGCATTTTGCAGCGAAAGATGCTCATGCTCTGGAATCGAGCAATTGAGCAAGTTAAAGTGCAGTGAAAGTACTTTGGGCCTGATGAAGCTACATGGGAGATGGTTGATCAGATGTAGGATATGTATCCTTCTCTATTCACTAGTTGAGAAAATGTGTCTAATATGTGATTTGATGTTGTGTTTAGTCATGTCTATGTATATGCATATGTATGTAAATACCACATCGAGCTGTGTTATAAAGCTCCAATAAGCGGTATGGTGTTCATGATATGTTTGGTTATATTTTAGCAGATGGATATGATGTAGATGTTGTATCGAGATATTTTTTAAAGCTCTATAGGCAGCATGTGTTTTTTGGTTTATAAGTGTCATTGAATATTGAGGACAGTGTTCCCCCAAGGGGGGTGATTCTGTAACAACCTTGGTTAAAAATCCATGTAATAAATTTAATAAATACAAAACTAAGACCAAGGTCATGGGACACATATTCCAAGTTGAATGTTGGGCAAAATCATAGTCATGGGGATCACTGGTGATTAATTAATGTCTATGGAAATTGGCAAAGGAAAATAGACATTTATTAGAATTTATTTATGAAAATAATGGAAAATAGGAGAAAAGGAAGGAGAAAGATCACAAAATTGCATGTGAGTAAAATTGAAGGAAAATGAAGAAATAGAGGGTTCAATGATAAAAAGGATTTTGAGGATCAGTCCACAACCTTTTGTCAACTTTAGCGTGGAGCTCTCTTCTATTATCTCTCTCTCTCTCTCTCTCTCTCTCTCTCTCTCTCTCTCTCTCTCTCTCTCTCACTCTTGCACACATAGAGAAAGCTTGGAGCATTCTTGGAGCACATTGGATTTGGAGAAAGAAGGAAAAGGAAAGCAGGAAAGCGCAAGGGGACAACAAGATTAGCGGCCATAGTTGGATTGCTTTGCAAGTGTCAATTTGCATGTATGGTTTAATTTATATTTTTGGCATGCATGGTACATATATGTGGTTTCTTGGTTATGAGATATCATTGACATGGAGGATTTCCTGGATTGATAATGGTTATACCCATCCTTGCCATTTCTTGGATAACCATGGTGCTATGGGTTTTCCCATTTGTTTTCTGATTGGTTCTCATGTTCATTATGGTTGTGGATTGAGTTACTAGTTCCTAGAGCCTTGGTTTTGAAAATGCTCTGAAAGCCCTGGAAAATCTTGGGTTGAGTTACTAGTCCTGGAAGCATTAGTTGGAAAAATGCTCTGGAGCCCTTGGTGGGTTGAGTTACTAGTCCTGGAGCCTTGGTTGTAAAAACACTATGGAGCCCTGTGGCAGTTGTGGGTTGAGTTACTAGTCCTGGAGTCCAGTTGGAAAAAACACTTTGGAGCCTTGGAAAACTTGGATATAGACCAATCTGATGATGGTTAGTGATGTCCAATCATGAGGAGGAATCATTGGTTGAAGGTTGAGGTGGTTTGGCCTCCGGAAGCCCTAGCTTGGTTATCCCATGAGATCCCACATTCATGTTTGGAATATGGCACGGGGGAGATTGGCTGAAAGAGAGATTTGGTTCGCTCAATCTATGGTTGAGTGGTACGTGGAAGTCCCTAACTTGGTTGGACTTTGCATATGTTAATAAGAGTTTTTTTCCTCTTGTACTTTATAAGTAAATGTTCTAATTATGATGTGGCTTTCAAGGTTGGTCTACCAGTGTTATTATTATGGTTATATGCCCGTTATAAGCATGATTACATGACAAATTTTAGTTATGGATCTCATCATATTTTGATTGGTAAATGAAGGGTTATTGAATGCATTGCCTAATAAATGTTATGGTAGCTAGTGTGGGAGGGCATTAGACCACCTTAATGATTTTCAGATAAATATCAAACCTCTATGTTCATATATGCATTTATTATCTATATATTACATGTTCTCAATGTATTTGATGAATTCGATATCATGGCTAGGCCTTGTTAGGTCAATTTCTTCTCTAAGTTTTGTGTTAAAGGCTTTGTCTTTGTGTCATATATTGTTCTGGAAAGTCTCATTAAGTTCTATAGAGTGGTACGGAGATTGGCCTTCAAAAATTGGCTTAGATCTCGCAGTCATATGCACAAAATTAGGAGAAAAAAATGTAGTTGCTGGGAGGAAGGGTCATCCATGGGACTGGAGTGTTACTATCAAGTTTAGGCAGTGTTATGCTTGTGTTTGGGAGTCCAGGTCACTAAAAATAAGTTTAACTCAGTGCTTCGGCACCTAGAATGGTGGTTTATCCCTTGGGAGTCCTGTAGCACCTAAGGGAAGTTAGTAAAGTTTTTGTTATGTCAATTCCACTTCCTTAATTGCACCTAGGAGGTTGAGTCATATCATAGTAGCTCTTCGTCACATATTTACCCCGATGGACCAGTGAACTTAGGTAAGTGTGGGAGGAGGTGGTTACAGAAATTAATTCCATTGCTTATATGAACAACGAATACCAACTATGAAATAGAATTATTAAACATCCATCTATGATCTATGTTTTCTCATCAATACCATTAGTGTCATGTTTTCATCAAGATACCAATGACTTTTCAATAATCATTTCTCTTCCTCCATACACAATTTTAACCTTTATGTATATATGAGTTCATACAAAAGGAATCCAGAATAGAGGCCATTAATTGTTTCATGTTCATCAATTCATCATACTATTTTCCTTCATCCCTTCATCGTACCTTCCTTCCCTTCTTGAGACACAACATCATCAAAACAAAATTAAACACTAATTTTAAATGTGGACATGCAAATTGTTGCACAATCAATTATGTAACATCGAATTAACAATAAATTGCTAGTATTACATTGAGTTGATGTTTGTGCATGTTGTTTTGATCAATATACTAAACAAAATCTTAGTAGCCACATGGGTCTTAATTGATATTTCCAATCCCTTCACCCTAAAGGGGGTTAACCAATCACTACATTTGTATACCATGAGCCCATTAAACTCTACACAAATTTATAATCAACATTTATTATGCTAATTTAACATTATGCATTACTTCGTACCATTATTAAGAATTATAATCTTCAAACAACATTATTCATTAAATTTTCTTGCCATAATTAAGATATTCCCTTACACCAAGTCAACATACACTTACATATCAAGACCCTTAAGATCATTTATTTTTTTCCTTTGTTTAAATAATTTCCTCTTTAATATACTTTATATTACCGATTACCATATTATAACATATTTCTAAATCATTGTATTATTATATATTAATATTTATATAATGAGCATTTAATAGATATAAGTTAACACCTAATTAATGCAACAAATACATGTACTCTCTCATGATGTGATTTCATAAATATCACCAATTAATTTTAATTAAATCTAATTAATTTGATTACTAAAAAACTTAATTTTTTTTGAAAAACAAGAAATCCATCTCAAACTATACTCTATTCTTACATAAATAAACAAAATAATTGTATAACTTATTATTTAAAATATTCTCATAAAATAAGAAAATAAAATCATACTTATAATTTCTCACATATAAAGACTTTAACATAAAACATAATTAAAAAATGAAAAACTCTTACAAAATTTAATTATAATTAATATTTAATTTAATATTCACCTCTATTACCGTTACTTTTATTTTATTTATAAAATTTTTCATTTAAAAACAATTTTCTTTTATACTTTATTAACCAACATCATAAATAAGAACACTAATAAAATACAAACACCTCTTATGTAACCTCTATTTCTTATGTATATATTTCATAATCACAATATACCAGAACTCCTCTTGTTTACTTGAAAATAAAAGCAATCTTCACCTTAACTAGATGTAACATTTTAATTTTATGGGAACCTCCCCTTTATCTCGTTAATCTTTGAACCTTTTGACATGAACAAAATTTGTCTTATCCCATTTGATAGTGCACACATGGCTTTTAAACTTTGTGGATGTAAGTTTAATTCCCAAACAAATAGTAGCGATGTATATGCCAGATTTTCTAAAGGTTCTTTAAATCGAAATAACAAATGAAATTTCACTTTAAATTTTTTAAATCTTATTTTAAGTCTCGTTTCTTAATAAGTTTCTCGAATATGCTATAAGTGAACACACGGTCCATTGTATTGAGTACCTCGATCTTATTTTAAGTGGTTTCTCAATAAGTTTCTCGAATATGCTATAAGTGAACACACGGTCCATTGTTTTGAGTACCACGATCAAGTGTATGGACGACTTTTAATTGTCCCATGCCCTCATATTAAATATATAAAGGGTATTTACATCCTTAAAAGTAATTGGTCATTTTTTCTCCTTTAATTGAATGCAAAAATTATATATATATATATATATATATGAGAGAGAGAAAGTAAGTACTTTTAATACTAAATAATTATAAGTTTAGTTTTTATTATTTTATTATCAAAGTTTTGTATGTATAATAAATAAGAAGAAAAAGTTAAGGCAATTTTTTTAGTAAGATTTGGCATGTACATGGTTTTATAAAGATCTATAAGTTTTCATAATTGTAATCTAGTTTTGATACCATAAGTAACAACCCAAAATTGAATATGTAAATTAATTACATCAAATGATGCTATTAAAATCGACACAATTATTCAACTAATTAGCAAAGAATTTTCGAAAACCACTAGCAAAAAATGCTTACCTGTAAACCAAAGATGTCTTACTGTCGATTATGGTGTTGTGACACTACTTGAATCACACTAACCACAACAAAGTTTTGGGAATGACTCTCGCCCAACCGTAGACTCAGCTCCACAAATTTTTTCTATAGTTGGCCATCCCAAACCCTCAATCAACTACTACTTCCAGGGAATCCTTTGTCTCACAACATTCTCCTCTAGAAAGAATGAATGCTTCTGATCTCCCTTTTCGTTCATTAAATATAACAAATTGCTCCAAAAATAGAAGGGGATTGGAAATGGATCCACATGCACACAATCCATATATCAACATGCCAACTATAATTTCTTTTCTTAAGTTTTACTTAACTCAACCTTTTTCTTAATTTAAATCTTTCTTATTTTTTTTGTTAACTTTACTTATTCTTAGTATTTTGATAGTTTATTTTATAATTTTTCTTCAAAACTTCAGTTTATTATTATTATATTTTCTTCATTATTTATCATTTATTTAATGTTATTATTTATTGCTTTATTTATTTATATATTAATATTATTTCATTTATTTTATTATTA
Source organism: Pinus tabuliformis (assembly GCA_031772625.1). Lineage (NCBI taxonomy): Eukaryota > Viridiplantae > Streptophyta > Pinopsida > Pinales > Pinaceae > Pinus > Pinus tabuliformis. The sequence goes on from CM062809.1 coordinate 333,680,406, forward strand.
TTAATTATAATAATTGTAATTATTATTATTAATTATTGATTTAATAATATAGGACATTACAAGATTTTATTGGAGAGATCCACCCTCCATCTAGTGGACAACACATATGAAATTTTATAGCCATTGATTATTTTACCAGATGGGTGGAGGCTATTCCTACAATATTAGCTACTAATGTACTTATTATGAATTTCCTAGAAGAGAATATGTTAGCTAGATTTTTTTTTTTTGTAAGCTAACATGGGACCATTCATATTCTATTAATTCGAGTTGAAACCTATACATGCACATGGTGGCCTCAACCCGCTCCGCAGGGAAACCGGGTCTGTTGGCCACCTTAAGTTTTTAACGGCCATCCAAAAACAAAAAGTGTTGAGTCTTCTTGTCCAAGCTAAGTATACTAAACATTCAAAAAGATTACTGCTATCTCCTATTTGCATCATATATTGTAACAAAAATTAGAACTGGTTCTTTGCATCCTAACTATGAAAATTTCTATATATCTCCAAGTATCAGTCTGCCATGGCTTCCAGCTGGTCTCCTTCTTCCTTTATTCATGAGTTAATCTTCCTTATCTGTTGCTTTATCTCTTCCAATTTGTTATCCTGCATAAGAAGGGTTACCTGAATGTTCTGCATCTCTTTTTTCAGGTTAGGAATTCCTTGGGCCAGTTCAACCATCTCCATAGCAACCTGCTCCATGGCTTTTGCCAACAGCCTCTTCATAACCCAATACACATGTAGTGCCTGTTTGTACAGGGACATGCGCCCTCTGGTATTCCCTGGATTCGGCAAAAAGTATTCCCAGTCATCCATTTCAGAATCCGACTGTCCCTGAATAGCTTCTTCCTCCATTCTCTGGATTATTTTCCGGATGTCCTCGTCAGTGTTTTCGCTGTAAGCCCTCTCTGCATACTGGACCCTCCGCTTCAGCGTTTTCCTGTCCCTTCTTTTACCCACTGTCGATGGTTCGCTTCTCTCCTGATTTCTCGCCGGCCTTCCTCTCCCTCTGCCTCTTCGGCTCCATCCCCATCCTATGCTCCCTTTGTTATCATCCTTTACCTTGCTACCCTAACCCGCTATGCTGGAAGGGCCACCAAAGTCACTTTCCTCTCTTCGTCCTCTGCCTCTCTTTTCTCTATACTTCCTTTCTTCCTGATTCTTGTCCTTAGGGGATTTCCCTTTCCCCATTACGCTCCTCCTAGGCTGCTCTTGACCATCCTGCTCTAAGTTATACATCTCCTCTTCTTCTTCTGGCCCGTCCATACCTGTCTAAAACTATTCCATTGCTTCCAAAGAATCAAACATATTTCCTTCCTTGCCCGTCCCCTTTCCACCCCTGCTCGCCTCAGTCGCTTCCTTCCTCATTCTTCTCACTGTTGCCTTTCGTCCAATCCTTCCGTTGGTGGGTGGTCTGTCTTTCCAGCTTCTCCTTCCTGCGTTAATCCTTACTATGGTCTCCACCTCCCTGCTTCTTTGCACTCTCCCTCCGGTTGCATTTGCTAAAGTCCTTCTCTCGCGCCTTCCCCCTCATTCATAGTTTTCCCCTTGCCGCCCATCCTCGTTCCTCTTCCCCACTTCCCTCTGCCACCTGCAGTTTCCATAATCGCCCACTCCTCCTCGTCTTACTTCTATGCCATCGTACCCACATCCCATCACTAAAGCATTCCTACCACCACTTCTGCCTTTCATTACTCCATCTCTGCTCCTCCTTGGGATTATATCCCCTCTGTGGATCTTCCTGTTCGCCGGCATTATTAGCCATATACCAAATGGCTCATCATGGCCTTTCGCCCCAGACCTATTAATCATCCTCATCGCCGCCATTTTCACCCCGATCGAGGGATATTTTAGCTAGATTTAGATATCTCGAGAAGATTATTATTAATTATGCCATCATTGAAGTTTATCATTGTAATGATTTTTTGTAAAAAATATAACATAATCCTTAGACACTCTACTACATATAATCCTCAATAGAATGGAATAACATAGTCATCAAACAAAAGTTTAATAAGGGTGATCAAGAAAATGTTATCAAAGAGCAAAAGAGATTGGGATTCACACCTAAAGTATGCACTTTGGGAAAATATGATAAGATTACATGATATACAAATATATCTTCTATTTAGTTAAGGTATGGTACATATGTTGTGATTTTGGTTCAAAATTATTTTCTAGTTAAAGAGTTGTTATAGGATTCATTGGAAGACTTTGATGATTTTACTAGAAGAATTAATCAAATAATTGAAGGACAACAAACTAGAAAACATATGAATGAAAAAATGTAGTAGTATCAAGAAAAAAAGATAATTTTGGAAGAAGAGCTACATATAGAACTTATATTCCAAGATATTTAGTTTTGAGATGGGATGTCCAAATACAAAAAAAATGACGAAATCATGGGAGATTTGAGAATTTATAGTCTGATCATGTTTACCTTCTTCAAAATTTTGATGGTGAATAATTATAGGTACCCATGAATGGGAGACATTTAAAAAAAAAATTATAACATTTTACATAACCATTGATGATTGGACTGACATTGGAAATTTACTTCCAAGGTGTAGGATTTATTAGTTCAGAGTTTATTCTAGAAAGGACAAGTGCATAACCAAATGGATGAAGTCTTGGTAATTGTATTAAGATTTTACTTTACCTATTCAAAAGCATTGATACTAAGGAGAGTTTATTAGAAAAATAACAATTTTTACATAAATAATTTTGCATTCAAGAATCCACTTTTAGTTTTTATATACAGTTTATTTCAATGGTGAATGAGCAAGGATTGAAAACAAAGAAGAAGGTACAAGAAACATAGAATATGGATTCAAGGTATAGGTTTGGATTTCACATATTTTCATAAAGAGGTAGAGGGCTGGTTTTCAAAAGGAATAGGTAAAGGCACAAATTTTCATATTCGTTTGCGCCCAAAAAATAGTCATCATCCCTAGTTGGAGCCAAAATGTTGTTACTCTTTCCTGGAAACAAATTTTGATTATAATTTGTGAAATTTGTTGGGAGAACTTATTCAATTCCTTAACACCAAATGATGTGACTAATATTCTAATAAAAGGTGCTTATTCAAGCATTCATTACTAATTTTTCCATGATCACATGGGTGCTCAATCTAAGACTTGTATTCATTTTAGTTAACTAACTTGCACGATAATTAATAAAGTTGGGGGGGATCCAAATCATGGTTTTGGTGGGTCGTAGTGTGGCACGATCCTGTTCATTTGAGCACCCACAAGTGGTTTTACAAAACCATTTTATGCACCTCATAAATAGATGTGAGACTGTAAAATGGTATGGTATGCTAGCAAGGTATACTATGAGTAAAAAATCACATTAGCATCAAAAGTATGATGTAGTCGTCTCTCCATCGATTAGAATCCCACTGCATTGAAATAAATTTATGTTATATCAAATAACACTCAGTAATGGTTATGTGTGCTCAAATTTGCGGTTTAATTGGCTTAATTGGCATTATGAATTATGTGTTGTCCGTGATGGAAACCTACTTGATGAGTTGTCATTTTATGGAAACCTACTTGATGAGTTTTCCTTTTATGTCAACAGGATGTGTCTACAGATATGACAGAGAGTTTTGACAAAGGCATAATAGTTTAGAGGTAGAGGAATGACAAAGTTGAAATTTCAAGAAGTATATGCGGGTTCTGTTACACAAACCCGCGTGCACACACGGTTATGAAGAAGAAAAGACGTGTATAGTTTTTGCATCATGGTATCATAAATACCAACGATCCTTACCATGGTATTGAGCCCATCAATGCATGTTTTTATCCCGTCTAAGAAAACCATCCGCTGGAGTATGGTTTTGACCTGTGGTATTGGATAAGGGCTAAGCTATATAAGGAGATGAAGATCAAAGTGGTAGATGTGGGAAAGTGATGAATATCTTATGAATAGTTATATTTGAAGAAAATATACATGTAATGTTCTATTGATGTTTTTCTTGATCTAAAACTAAGTATGCACCTGGGAATTTGATGAATGATCAGATCCAATAGATCTGAGATGACAATCTTGATTATGAGGTGATTTATACTGTGTTGATAGTGTCTTGATGCATGATTTTCCGTGCATGCCTAGATCTGGGTATGTCTAAAGTTTTGTGTTGTAGCGGAGGTTTGAATCTAAAATTGCAGATATGTACGCGGGTTTTATAGCCTGCAAGGCATGTACACATGTAGGGTGTGATACTAGTAAGTAGTGTATACACGCGGGTTTTCTTTGAGGAAAGCGCGTACAGAGAGTAGGGTTTTAATGAGAAGGATGCATGATCAGTTTAATCAGTCTTGATGTGTTTCTGTTGTCTATCAATGAAGTCTTATTGATGATTTGGGCTTAAATAATGATGTTTTGATTATGAAATAACTAATTGAAGTATGTTGAAGATACTTGTTGTTTGTGATTGAAGTTCAGTGAAGGTTTTGTGGTTGTTTTAGAATGATGCAATAGATCTGAGTATGATTTAATATTTATTTCATAATGACAGTGGTTCAGTTTTTAAAAATCAATGATTTAAGATCTGTACGCAGGTATGCTTCATGGAAAGCATGTACACACGTGGGTTTGCTACTGTAAAGTAGTGTACATATTTTGACATATGGTTGATTAGGCTTTACAGTAACATAATCTGGTTTTTATGATGTGCAGTATGTTGATTAGTATTCTGGTTACAGTATCCAACTACTCTAGTTATTTAAGTTGATTGATTTGGGTTTCAGTTGATTGGTTGAGTTTTGGTTGATTTGGTTGATTCAGCGATTGGTTTGATTCAGTTGGTTCATATATTGATGATTGAGTTATAGTGATAAGTTTCAGTTTTGATGATTGGTTTTGGACTCAAATGGTGGTAGTGGGTCCAGTCCAAAAATTTGATGGAACGTGGCCTACAAGTTGTGATGTTTTGTAGCAGGTGGATCCAGTATGAAAATTTATGAAACATGGTCCCCAAAGGTGTTGAAGGTTGAAGCCTTCAATTAGGAAGTTGAAGGTTCCTTCTAGTGGTAGCTAGCAAGTCATTTCAGGGGGTTGGAGCTCCCTTTCGGTGGGTGTCGATAAACGAGATCAAGGGGTTGGTGCTCCCTTCTAATGGGTACTAGATAATGAGAAAAGGTTGTAGCCTTTTGCAGGTGGGTGCCTGCATGCTGGTATGAGTATGCGCAAGTACAGGATTGTAAGATTTTTTTATTTATATTAAAAAGAAGACAAAGATGACAACAACGGTGGTTTTTACCCACATTGGGTTTCCACCTCAAATCCTGGTGTTCATGTGTGTTGCTTATGTGTGATGGCTTATTTTGTTCTTACTACACATGGTTACTATCTGTTTAATGTTTAATGAAGTACGGAACACTGGCTTAAGATAAACAAAAGATGAATTAATTAAAAAAGTAAGTTTACTAGATGTACGCTAGTTGTATGAATAACAGTCACGTACATACACGGGTTTTCTTCCATAAAGTTGCATACAGAAATCTAGATATGAAATTGAAAATTTTAATGATTTGAAAATATTGATTCACCCCCCCCCCCCACGGCCTCTGAGTATTTTTCTCAACAATTGGTATCAAAGCAGGTCCTTTGGCAAAAGCTTGATCTCTTGAAGGAGATCCATTAAGATGAGTAGTCACGAAGGAGTATTTTCTATCAGACCTCCTATATTTAATGGAACTAACTTTGTATTTTGGAAAGTTAGGATGAGAGCATAGTTGTAGGAACTAAGAGCTTATGTATGGGAAATAGTTGAAAGTGGATATCAATATCCAACCTCTATTTCTTCAGATACTGCAGGAAAAAAACAATATGAAACCAATGAAAAAGATGTAAATGACATCTTGGGAAGTCTGGATGAGTCTGAGTTTGTGAATGTAATGTAGCTAAACACAACAAAGGGAATGTGGGATAATATTATCCAAACTTATGAGGGCGACACCAAAGTAAAAGGTGTTAAACTTCAAACGTTCAGAATATAGTATGAGACATTGAAAATGCATGATGATGAAAGAATTGCAACATTTTTTCTTAGACTAGATGAAATCGTTAATTCCATGAGAAATCTTGGTGAAGAAATAAAAGATGTTACTATTGTTGAAAATATTTTGAGATCTCTAACTTTGAATTTCAACTCCAAAGTATTTTCTATTAAAGAAATGAAAGATCTAAAAATTCTCACACTTGATCAACTCCATGGAATATTGACAACATTTTAGATGAGGAAAGGCATCCTTTATACATGAGAGAAGAAACCTTCAAAGCTACTGCAAAAGGAAAAGAAAAGGAAGAATCAGGTTATGTATTAGAAGAAGAGGCAAACTTCGTAAAGAGGTTTGAAAACAAGAAGGGTTTTTATACACATGAAGACAATGATGGTCTTTCAAATGGCAAAGAAGGTGAGTCTGATCAAGATTATCACATACTTATGACATTTGAAGATAAAATTAATAAGGAGTTTGATGGCCTGGAAGAAAAGGGTACTATTATTCAAAAAATTGACAGGAATATATCAGATGCAGTAACAGTTACAGATGTCAGCAAATATTCAAGTTTGGGAGAAACTCGCTTTCTATTGATCAAGAATGAAGAAGATGAAGCATCATCAGGTATGGGTTTTTGTTCAAAATGTGATCCATTTTCTTGTCTATGCAACAATGATAGTGATGATGATAGTGAAACCACTGAGCTTGCACTTATGGGTAAAAGTGAAAGTAAGCACTCTAAAGAGAAAACATATTAAAAAATGATGCCTCTTGAAGCAGTAGATCAAGGCAAGTTAGAATCAATGGACAATACAGATGTGCCTATGCTGAGCAAAGATAATTATCAACAATGGAAAGAAAAGATGAAGGATAATCTAATGAATCTTGATGTTTGGCATCTAGTGTGCAATGATTACACCAAGTTTCCTCCATCAGATAAAGAAGCACAAAAGAACAGTCTGGCTTTGAGTAACATATTTTGTAGCATATCTAATTTAGTATTAAATAACATTATGCATTATACTACTGCAAAGAAAGTGTGGGATAAGATACAAGAAATACATGAAGAACTCTCAAAGGAATATTTCTAAGGTAATCTTATATCTAACAATGTGTCCAAAATGACACATAGAGTTGCTGATTCAAAAGAAGACAAGTTAGAAGCAATTTTTGATCTTAGAACAAAAATTGATCTTGCTTTGAAAAAGATTGTTAATATTAAAGATAAGTTTCAGGCTTATGATTACAAGGATCATGCTAGTATGGTATCTAACCAATATTGTGAAGGTTTTGATGCAAAGGTCATCTCTCTAAGAGAAGATCTTGAAAAATCAGATAAGTGGAATAAAGAACTACTTCTAGCATTTCAATAATAAGAAAATGGGTTGAAAGAAATTAAAACAACAAATGGAGGAAGGAAGAAAGGTAAATTTGAAGAAATTATGAAGAAGCAATATCTAGAAAAGGAAATGCAATATCAGGTTGAGGTAAATATCCTAAAATGTAAATTAGAATAAAAAGTTAAACATTTATGATTTCAAGATAGTACTAATGTTTTGGATAATATTCTTAGTAGTCAAAGGTCTCTTGTCATCAAATTTGGTCTTGGTTTTCATGAAACTGTTGAAGGAGAATCTAGTTCACAAGCTGAGGCAAGGAATTCTAATGCAAAATCTGAAATGCTCAACAAAGAGATAAGAAGTCAACCTCATCAACAACCAAGGAAAGAAAATATTCAAAGGAAATTATTTATTACTAAATATAGAAGTGTTAATCAATTTTCTCCTCTAAGCAATAATGTTGAATGTTCCATTTGTCATAATTATGGACCTGTTGCAACCAATTGCAGAAGCAAAATGTTTCAAGCTAATAACCATCTCACAAAAAGATCATCAACTTCCAGGTACTTTAAGGGATATTGTTTTTCTTGCAATATGTTTGGTCACAAATCCATTGATTGAAATAGAAGGAATATCAAACATATAAGTTTTATGCTTGTAACAAGTTTGGGCATGTAGCAAAAGAATGTAGGAACAAGTCTATGGATCGCCGAAGATAACATGGTAAGTAACTAGATAAGAACATTAACGTTAGAAGACCTGAAAAAGATGGACCCACCAACATTTCTCATAATCAACAGGAAAAAGAATAACATATAAGGTGTGGTCTTTCTCACTTCTCATTTGAAGATGAATATGAATGGTACATAGATAGTGGATGCTCTCATTACATGACTGGAGATAAGAGTAAAATGGAGTCTCTCAGGAAAAACCAACATGGTAATGTTATTCTTTTAACTAATGTTTCAAAAAAAGTTCTAGGACAACGTAAAGCCAGAATTAATAAAACTAGAGGAGTAGTTGATGCTTTATTAGTTCAAGGAATAAAGAAAAATATTATAAGTGTAGGTCAAATGGTAGATAAGGGAAACATAATTGTGTTTACATCAACCAAATGTAAGGTTATGAATCAAGTAATTGGAAAATTAATAGCAAGAGGATATAGAAATCTAGAAAAATTATATGTGTTTGAAGAATGAAATTCTCATAGATATGAGAAAGATTCAGACTTAGAGTAAAAGAAGATGATACCTATTGCAGTCCATTATTCTTAAATGAATATTTCTATCAGTGGCTGCAGAAGTGATGAGAGGTACTTGACCTCATGAAAACAAAATATGATTATCAGGTCCTCAGGATGAGTGATGTGTAATCTCAGGGGGAGTAATACATGATTTGTCCTAACGATGATTCCCATGGTCGTTTTTTATTTTCATGCTACTTATACTACTGATAGTGTCTCTGATGTAGTAACAATAAACAGGTACAGACAGAACAAACTCAGGGGGAGCTGAAGGTGTGAAATTTCAGTATTTCACTTTCTATATGTGGATCCTATAAAGAAAAGTCACGTGTATATGTGAGTTCTGAACTGAAAAGTCGTGTATATCTTGGTATGATGAAGAAATAGTGGGACATAGTTAGGAAAAGAGTTTGATATGATTCAGCCAATTATTTTTTGGCTTTCCTATTCAAATGGTTAATGATTACAGTCAATTGATGCTATTTAGAAGTGCTTTTGGCCTTCATTAGTTGTTGATACCTTGATGAATGACTGGTTGATGAAGATACTTTGACGATTCTTATTGAATATGAGATAATATGATCAAGAATTGGCATAAGTTCAGGGGGAGCATTTTTTATGCTTCTAATAATGCATTGTTGGAATTATGTTTGTGATGCTATTTATGTTTTTTATTGTGATATCTGCTTGAGTTGCATATCGGTGAAATAAGTTCTTGATGAAGTAGTTTTTGTGTGATATCTCTTCTTCGTATGAAGAATGATGTTGCTAAGACATGGTTATTGATATGCTACTACTACATCTGCTAGATGATACTTGGAAACATGGAATTTTTGGTGATAATGAAGAATGATGCCACACTGCCCTATCTTACTTTATGATGATATGCTTGGTCTTCACTTATGTTTTTGTTTTTGCATACTTGGTCACAGGTTGATGATATTGAAGCTATATTGTCTTATCTTATGAATTGATGGTGGAAATATACAAGTTGTTGTTCTTGGTGATGCTGACAGACGCTCATGGTGCTGATCATATGTGGTATATGATAGTTGATGATGATTATCATGGTCTTATTGAGATTATGTGTCTTGATGTCATATCTATCATTTGATGTTTAAAAGGTCATGTAAAGACCTATGATGTACTTATTGTAAAATTCAGTCATGTATAGACTATTATGGTCAATTCCTTTTGGACATGTGATGTAGTTTGTAACCCCACTATGCTTGGGAAGTTGATGTAATAATGATGCCAAACCCACTGTAATCGGGTGATTGATGTAATTTTGAGTCCTTGGTGATAGGAGAAGTCATATGAGTCACAGAGTCATGTACTTCAGTGTACATCCTTCAGAAAATTTAGCATGTTCTTAGGGGGAGCATGGTCAATGTTCATATTCAGAAGTTCATATATTTGGTAGCCTTCATTCAGAATTGGGCAGCCCTTTGCCCTTGGTTTCAAAGGGTAAGAGTAAGCTTGGTGTTTTAAATGGGGTTTGAAAACCTTGGTGTTTTAAATGGAGTTTGAAAATCTTGGTGCTTGGCTTGATGTGTTTTACTGGTAATGGTGTTTGAAAAACTTGGTGCTTGACTTTATGTATTTTACAAGTATCTACAAGTTGTGGTGAACAAACACCAAAGTGGTTGCCATCAAGTACAAAGGGGGAGATTGTTGGCATTATGAATTATGTGTCTTCCTTGATGGAAATCTACCTGATGGGTTGTCCTTTTATGGAAACCTACTGGATGATTTGTCCTTTGATGTCAACAGGATGTGTCTACAGATGTGACAAAGAGTTTTGACAAAGGCATAGCAGTTCAGAGGTAGAGGAATGACAAAGTTGAAATTTCAAGAAGTATACGCAGGTTCTGTTAATTAAATCCACGTACACACGCGAGTATGAAGAAGAAAAGGTGTGTACAGTTTCCGCACCATGGTATTCTAAATACCAATGATGCTTACCATGGTATTGCCCTATGGTATTGAGCCTAGTAATAGATGTTTTGATCCCATCTAAGAAAACAATCAGCTGGAGTATGTTTTTGACCTGTGGCATTGGATGAGGGCTAAGCTATATAAGGAGATGAAGATCAAAGTGGTAGATGTAGGCAAGTGATGAATATCTTATGAATAGTTAGATCTGAAGAAAATATGCATGTAATGGGATATTGATGTTTTTCTTGATCTAAAACTAAGTATTCACCCAATAATTTGATGATGGATCAGATCCAATAGATCTGAGATGACAATCTTGATTATGAGGTGATTTGATCTATGTTGATAATGTCTTGATGCTTGATCTTTTTGTGTATGCCAAGATCTGGGTATCTTAAAGTTCTGTGTTGTAGCGAAGGTTTGAATAAGAAATTGCATATATGTACACTGGTTTTATGGCCTACAAGACGCGTACACACGTGGGGTGTGATACTGGTAGGTCACATATATGCGGGTTTGTTCCCTAAAAAGAGCGTATACACGTGGGTTTGTTTCCTGAAAAGAGTGTATACACATGGGTTTGCTTTGAGGAAAGCGCATACAGAAAGTAGGGTTTTAACGAGAAGGATGCCTAATTAGTTTATTTAGTCTTGATGTGTTTCTGTTATTTGTCAATGAAGTCTTCTTGATGATTTGGGCTCAAACAATGATGTTTTTATTATGAAATAACTAATTGAAGTATGTTGAAGATAATTGTTGTTTGTGATTGAAGTTCAGTGAAAGTTTTCTGGTTGTTTCAGAGTGATGCAATAGATCTGAGTATGATTTAATATTTATTTTAGAATGACAGTGGTTCAGTTTTCAGAAATCAGTGATTGAAGATCTGTACGCATGTATGCTTCATGGAAAGTACATACAAATGCGGGTTTGCTACTGTAAAATAGCGTACATATTTTGACATATGATTGATCATGGTTTGCAGTAATAGAATCTAGTTTTTATGATGTGAAGTATGTTGATTGGTATTCTGGTTACAATGATTCGATTGTTCTAGTTGTTTAATTTGATTAGTTGAGTTTTCATTGATTCAGTTGATTAAGTGATTGGGTTGATTCTATTGGGTCAGAGATTGATGATTGATTTACAGTGATAAGTTTCATTTTTGATGATTGGTTTTGGGCTTAAATGGTGGTAGTGGGTCTAGTCTGAAAATTTGATGAAACATGGCCTACAAGTTGTGATGTGTTATAGTAGGTGTATCTAGTATGAAAATTTATGAAGCATGGTCCCCGAAGGTGTTGAACGTTGAAGCCTTCAATGAGGAAGTTGAAGCTTCCTACCAGTGGTAGCTGGTAAATTAGATCAAGGGGTTGGAGCTCCCTTCTGGTGGGTACCGATAATCGTGATCAGGGGGTTGGTGCTCCCTTCCAGTTGATTTTGGAGAACGAGCGAAGGTTGTAGCCTTCTGTAGCTGGGTGCCTGCATGCTGGTATGATTCTACGCGAGTACAATATTGTAAGAAGTTTTTCTTTATATTAAAGAGAAGACAAAGATGATAACATGAGTGGTTTTTTCCCACTTTGGGTTTCCACCTTAAATCCTAGTGTTCATGTGTGTTTCTTATGTGTGATGGCTTATTTTTTCCTTACTGCACATGGTTACTATATGTTTAATGTTTAGTGAAATACTGACACACTGGATTAAGATAAATAGAAGATGAATTAATTGAAAAATTAAGTTTACTGGATGTACGCTATTTGTCTAAATAACAGTCATGTACATACATGGGTTGCCTTCAATAAAGTCACGTACAAAAGTTTGGATATGAAATTGAAAAGTTTAATGATTTGAAAATACTGATTCACCTCCTCCCCCTCAGTATTTTTCCTAACAAAAATCACATTAGCATCAAAAGTGTCATGTAGTTGTATCTCCATTGATTAGAATCCCACTACATTGAAATAAATTTATGTTATATCAAATAACACTCAGTAATGGTTACGTGTGGTCAAATTTGTGGTTTAATTGGTATAAAGGAACAATCTTCCAAAAGGTACCAAGTTCACTCACAACAAGAACACTCAGGTATTCTTTGTACTCTCTTATGTATTTTAATTTTGGTAAAAATAAGAACAAATGGAGATAGAAATCCAATCTATACCAATTTCCCAAAAAATATCTTATATTCAAAACTCCAACCAGAGAAGAATACAACTTAATTGACAATGACTCTAATGTTTTGAGATTAACATTTCCCACTTTAACTGTTATGAACTAAAAAAAGGCTGCTTGTGATAGTTTTAGAAATATACATGGATATTTTTATAACTTAGAGTCAAATCTAGCCAAATCTTTAACTCCATAAACTTATTGTTTTCCCAAGTTTTTCTCCTAGTTTTCTTAGAATTACTTTTATGAAAAAACATATATCATTTCCAAAAAAGGGTCTATTTTATTTTTTATCAATCCCAAGTATATCTTGAGAATGTTATGCCTTCCTTATAACCCTAAAGAACAAACCCTACATGAAGAAATTATGTTTGTTGAGAGTAATGAATTAAGATTAGATGAAATCATGTCTTGTTATAGTCTTATTTAGATAAATATGTAACTATTCCAAAAATCCTCCTCCAAACATATCTAATAATTTCCCTAAGATTTCAAGACAAGATATAATTATGATGTCTATGGTCCTAGGATATGACCATGACAAACATGTAGAACAAACTATCCTAGGGTTTACGTTAGCCATTTTTCCTCCATGTATGAAAATGTTTACTAAATTTAACTATTATTAATACTTAACCAACATTATTCATTCGCAATTGACAAAATTCCAAGTGACTGGATCTTTTAGGTATCAATAATAAATTTTATATGTGATCTTGTTTTTGTAATCTCCTACTTTTTAACATATCCAACTAAAAACAAAATATGGTTTAATGAATTCTTTGTCAATTACCAAATTGAAATATTTGGTGAGAAAGAGGGAACAAAATAAGGGTTTTCTTGATTTTGTTTGTATCACCCCCAGTCATCCACTAGAGTGTATCACTACCTTGGTAACCTGATTTTCAGAAATTTCCCCTTGAATTTGATTCCCCTAGCATTTTTCCCACATATCTAGTGCCATACAACATGCAATGCAATCATTTATAAGAATGTAATTGTGTAAATCACACCATTTAAATTTTCTATTCACATGCAACACATGAAACTACATGAATAATTACAGTAAAAACACATATAAACATCAAATAAATGTATATTTTAATAAAATCACCAAATAGCTACAAAACTTAGATGTTCCACCCAACCATGGATCACACTACTCATAATATATCAACAATGGATCACACTCAAGTTAGGGACACAAATACACAAGAAAAAAGGCTTACCCCAAGTCTTCCATGGTATATAACCATTGCCTCACATAAATAGGTCCAAGTGATAAATCCCCCAACAAGCTCCAAATAATTGTCTCACATCCTCCATTAGCCCACACAACCAAGGTAGTGCAACCTCTTCTCTGAACCCATAGTCCAGTAGGTTGTGCCACTACCTTTCCAAGGTTTCTTACTTAGGCTAGTCAAGGATTTCTTAGAGACTTGTGGCTTCCAAGAGTTCTTGATTCCCTCAAGGGTCTCCATGTACCTCTCTAATCACACACTTGGGAACCTATCTCTAATCCCCTTAGGGATTTTTACCAGGAAACAAACCATATCATGAGGTCACTTGTTCTTCCCTTCCAAGGAGACTAGCCACCTTCCCTTTATACTATTGATGTAAAAGATGATGGAATAACTTTAATATACTTCACTTTTACGTGTATGTCACTCTTTTGAAAAATGACACTTTTTAAAGACACATTATGGACTTAGGATAAAACATGTGCACTTTTTTTACTTATTATTACTTTATTAATAGCTTAGCCACCTAGGCTTAAACCCCTCACCACTTATCCCTTAGCCCCCCTTTCACACTCATGGAGTCTTAGCCCCTGATACTCTTTTTTTCTGACTTGGTCTACAATAATGGTGTATTTTATTAATATGCATGCCATTCATGTTTAACTATGCTCTCTATCCTCAAAACATATAAGCATAGGGACACTAGCCTAAAACACATATGTACATAGGATCACTGTACCCAAAATAGTTATTGTCTCATCAACCTAAACATGATAAAAACATCACACACACACACACACAAGGGTGTTACATTACCATCCTCCTTATTTATTCACTATCCTTAGTGCATTATATACATATATATGTACAACCAAAACTATTGAAAAAGATGAGGGTACTCCTCCCTCAGTTCACCTTCATGTTCCCACGTGGCATCCTCAAGACTAAAATGTGTTCATTGCATCTTTACTGAGGCAATAGCTCAATTCCATAGAACCATGACAATATTGCCCAAAATTTCCATTGGCTGAACCTAAAAGTCTCCCTTGGGCTCTGCTTGAATCATATTCCAACCAACTACATGATTAGCATCAGGAATTGTTGGAAATATAATCCTATATGTAATTGGGCCAATCTTCCCTAGGATTTCAAATAGCCCACAATATCTAGCTACCAACATTGAACAACCACCTAAATTCAATGGATTTTTATTTTCCTTCAATCTTAAGAAGACATGTCCACCAACACTAAATTCCCTATTAATTGACATGTTCTTATTTACATATATTTTCTATCTGTTATGGGAAACCTTCAAAATTTTCTTGATTTTTACTATTGGGAAATTGTAGGTGTGCTGCATTTTCTTTAATAAAGGACCTTAAATGGAATTATCTTCAATGATGCTTGGTACTCATTATTATATGCAAACTCCACCAAGTGAAAATACACTTCCAATTTTGATGGTTTGTCCATAATATACCTCCATAGTATATCCTTAATCACCTTGCTATCACCTAAAAAGTGCACACTCAAAGTTGCTAATTAGGGCCAGAATATGTCAAAAATCATCAAAATCAAAGGTTCCCAAAGATCAAGTGCTCACAAGAAAATGATTACTTGTCACTAAGCACACTTTAAATAATTTGTGTAAAGCCACTTTTTTAGTTTTGTATCGAACCCCCTAATTGTTTCTTTCGAAACAACATGAATCCATAGGAAGTGAGATTTGGGAGATGCATGCAGAAAATCACCTTAAATGATCCCTTTTAGGTCGAATTAGAAGGTTAGTTTCCTTATTATCAAACCTCTACACCATTAAGGAAGTGTTATGGATCCCCTAAAGGACTCTTCTTGTCTCCCACCAGTATGAGAGTCTCACTCAAAGATAAAATCTCATTAATGAGTTGAATTGGAACAATCCATGGACCTTGGCCTATAGATACCACTACATTGGGTACCATTTAGAAGATGGAAATCATTACAAGTTATGATACCCAAAAAATATCTCATAATTCGTATATATTTTTAATCTTGGAGCTCACCATATTAGAGTGTCCAAGAAACTTCGTCAGCAGAGATTACACCTACAAGAGAGGGAAAGGAGCAACAAACTTTAGGAGAGCCAATGATCCATTTCCTTAAAAGAAAACTTTAGTGTATTTGGGATATGTTGTACCCCTTTTCAATAGAGATATTCCTTGTTTCCCAAACACTTTTTGTCTCATGTTTTTATTTTTGCATGGTAGTTTGAATATCTCATGCTATATTTCATTACTATGTTTGCTATTTTTTTTCCCTGTATACTAATCAATGATTTCTTGGTATATGAAAAAAACAAAAACTTACATAGGAGTGGCTTTTGGAACACCTTTTCTCCAAAATACTAACAACTGATTAGCAACTCCACAATCCTCTTTCTCTCATCTATATTGTGTGCAATTTGTTTCTCCTTCTCAATTTTATTTGTTAACCATTCTAGAATTTTTGTGGATCTTTTTTTCTCATTTTGGATTTAGACTAATGGTATTTTTCTTTGTTTCAATTCACATGACTCGCACAACTATCAAAAAATATATGCATAGTTTTTTATAAACCATTTTTAAAGTGTTTTCGGACCTGAAAACTGTCAATGATTTCTTTCACATGGATCTATAGAGATCACTTCCATTGTAATTTTCTCCTCTTTCTTAAGTAGGGTCACAGCCATTAACAATCTACCCGCACTCCTACATATTTTAGCAAGATAGTTAGGATTTTTTTTTTCACATAAATTAACCACTAGAAGAGGAGAATGTTTTGTTCTTTGCCACATGGATGACCTTTCTTTCATGTTGATGAATTGTAGTATTGAGACCTGAATTGGTAAACTTCACTTTCGAGTATGCTCTTCCCCTTGCACTCACAGTGATATGAAAGAATTAGAAACACATTAAAGCCTATTTTCAACTCCCTTTAGGAATAGAGGATATATCACATAGTTTATGTAGGAAGAAAGTAAGCATCCCATTATACACAAATCTTGTCTTTTTAGTAAGGTATAATTCACATACTATAATTAGGTTGGAATTGAAGCAGATCATCGCTATCAACATCTCTACAATCTAACACACATTATGATGGTCACTTACCACGTTACAACCAATACACACCACACAAATGATTTTCTCTTTGTTCTTTCCTAATAAGTTTACTCTTAAAGTGATATAGGGGAATTAGAAAATTAATTGTAGAATACTTCATTAGGTGAATTTTGAGGTCTAAAATGGGCCTCCTAAGAAAAATGTACAACCAAAATAAACTTTATAAGAACCAATAGGATTCAATATGATGATGTCAACCATGGGGAAATATTCACGATTTTTGGAGTAAAAAAAGAAAAAAAAAATAATAAACCTATTTTTTTCAACTCGTATTTTCAACTTATCTCCCTAAGTTTTTACTCAAATTTACAGTGGGAGAGCTCGTTGGATGCAAAATTTAATTCTTCATCCAAAGGGTACCCATGTTTTGTACTTTTGATGGACCCTGCTACATGAAAAATGAGAAATACATGAAAAAACTTGATTTCAAACACGTTTTTCATTTATTTATCATTTTTCATGTAGCGAGATCCATCAAAAGTATGCAAAATGGATACTCCTTGGATGATGAATCAAATTCTGCATCTAACAATTTTTGTTGCTCAAAATTTGAGCAAACCCATAGGGAGATAAGTTGAAAATACGAGTTGAAAAAATAGTTTTTTATTTTTTACCTCTAAAATTTGATGATGTAATCTAATCTTATTTTATTATTTCCACCATTATTTTATAATTTCATTACGAGGCCCATTTTAGACCTCAAAATTCTTCTAATTAGTAATTTCATCCATTTTCACCCCCAAAGCAAAACGAGTCTTGGGCCATCATCCTAAGCTCATATTGTCTTAAAATCAATCTAATTTAAACACATATAATTTCCCCATCATGTGGTCAAAAAATAAATATATAAATTAAGTTAAGACCTTGGGGGTATGGCTCCAAATAACCCCCCTTGGTCATTCTCATTTGAAACATAGAAATTTCTCTTTTAAGGAGATTTAAATCCTTAACATCCCAATCTCAAAATGTCTCTGGTGAGAATAAATAAGCAAAGGGGGCAAGGCATAGAACAAATACTGTCATGGACCTCCTTCAGTCTCCCAACTCTTGGTAGGGGCTCTAGATCTATAGTTGATACCTAGAACCTAAGAGTACTTACATGTACTGAGCAAAGGTAGCTTAAAAGAAAAATATTAGGACATCTTACCCAAGGTGGTGGGTGTCCGAGAACTTGCACCTAGAGATTATTTTGAATGGTTGTTAGAAGAAAGACTAGTTTCTTAGGGACTTGCCCCAACGTGCCCCAATACCCCTCAATATAAACCTGCTTTCATACCTTCACTATTTTTCTTCTTGTGGCTTCAGATGTCATTATTTAAAACATTTGGAAGGCCCACTTACTATTAAGTGGAAGAGTGTTAGGTATTTAGGATTTCATACGTAACTTGTTAAAACATGGCTTATTTTTCATATAAGGATCATTAAAGTAGTCAATCCTTTGTTTTTTCTTTGTTTTATGTGTCGATACATTGATTTGCATACTTGATGTCCCCTTCACCATCGATCCATATCAATGAGCACCATATGAGAACATTTTGTGTCTGATTCTCTCATCGCCTTCAAGGGATCCCACCTTTGGTAGGATGAGTACTGTGTCTTGCAATTTCAACTACTTGAACTTTCCATTAGAGATCATCTAGTGATCTAGCTTTGATAGGATCATATATTCTTAGTGCCACATTTTTAGTACCACTTTACCTCAAAGTAACACTCCCACCCACGTACACCACACTGTTATGGAAAATCCAACACTTAATCTTCTACTTGTTACATCATTGAACCTCCTTGATCTGTCAATGTTGATGAATGATCCCATAGCTCATAATGTAGCCACCATGCCCACTAAACCACCTTCATAAATCCCTAATTTTGAAGGAAAGCCTAGGGAAAAACCCAACTAGGCTATGACCTTTCATCTATGGTGTTATTCAAATAGTATCGTTGATGAATAAATTTGGTTGAGGCTCTTTCAGTGGCCCCTTAACCAATTTGTATGTCAGTGAGAAGGATAGGTCCCGCAACACATTTGAATCCCTATCTAATCCATTTATGACCTTTAAGTAACTTTATGTTTGTCAAGATATGGGATTCGATTTATTATCTAAGTTTTAGTAATACTCCTCCATCCACATCATGGACCACATCCATGAGTGGCATAGATGTTAGAGTACATACAAGATTAAAGTCCCCAAATAACTTATATTAGAATTCTTCGTCAATTCTCAATTACTAGTTATAACAAAGGACATTACAACCACCATACCACAAGATGAGGAAGCATGAATTTCCAAGGTTCAATAGTTTGAACTGATTTACACTCAATTTGGGTACCTTTATACAATCATTCTAGATGCCCCTTGTCTACAACCTTTAAATAAAGTGAATCAATGGACATCGTACTTTGATGATGTCCTCATAGGGTCCATTATCCAATATAACCCTTAGCATGGGAATCAAATTCCCTACCACATAAAGCCTTATGGTCCACCTCCAATGTTTCCTAATATGGGTGGGATGCCACCTACTTCCCCACCTACCCTACACATTTTTTATGGAATTTCAAAATCACAACCCTCATATGGGAATCTTGCATAAGGAAACCCTTATTTCCCTTTTTTTTGGGACCAATACAACCTAACCTTGCAATCCTTAATCAAATGATAAGGTTAATTTTGCACAACCTTCTTTCCCCCAACAATAACAAGCCTTTGCACAACTTAACATGGCCAATTCCCCTTCTCAAGTAAAAAATAGGATAAAAAAAGGAAAGAACAAATTAAAAGGAAATCAAGAATGGGGTGGGGGGAGGGACACTAAGCAACCAAACATACAAGGTGGGGGAAATCATACCTTTAGAAACCAAAGCCCTAACCAAAGCTAGAACAACTCACATAAACAAGGCAATAATAATGGTCGATGGACTATTTTCCCTATCCTTTATGTGGGAAGTATGAACATTATACCCATACTTTCCCCCCAATTTCCTAGTTCAAATGTATGAAGAAGGCTACGAGAAACCACAATGGCCCATTTGGATAAACCTAACAACTTGTGGTACTACATATACACTTCCCTTAGTAAGGGTTCTTTTCTACCCAACAAGATGTAGGAGTTCCTCACTTTAACAAACCTACAGTAGGAAACTCCCAAAACACTTCCAATCGTGATATCTATATGAATGTGGTAAATGTCCTACTGTAAAAACGTAATCAGTACTATGGCTATTCACTATAGCCTAATCCCTCTTTCATGGAGGTGATATCATCTACCTCTATTGAAACCTTAATGATATTGTTTTCACTCATTGATCCAATTTCTAAGTTTACCAAAGGATAGTTGAGGCATGTATCCCCCAATGTTAAGGTGACACATAGCTACAACATCCATTAGGGGAATTTTTGAAGTCTAAAATGGCCCCCCTAAGGAAAATAATAAAATATTAGTTAAACTAATAAAATAAGACATGAATTTATAAATAAAAAGATAGATTGCATTCCTCTTCTTACTCTTTCTTCCTTTTCCATATCTTCTTTAGTTGATTTTTGTTGATGATGCTTTCCCTTCTTCTTTGAGCTCTAAACCTTAATATTGCTTCTACAATCTCTATCTTTGTGACTAAAGTTGTTGCACTTGAAATATTCAATGTAACCCATTAATGGAGAAAATGAATTGAAGTTCTTGATTCCATCATCGTAGGAATTTCTAGATATGAAAGGGGTGCTCACTCAGGTTGAATAAGAGCGTTTACTTCTTGATCTAGAATACTTTTCTTTGTGGCCAAAATTAAGACAAATAAAAAAGTATACAGTAAAGAAATTTGAGTACCTTTCTGTGAAGGGTCTTCCTGGAGGAGTTGTCCTTTTGAAGGATTTAGGCTTGCTTTGGTTGCTTTCTTGAGGAAGTTCATACTTTTGTTGATTTATTGTTCCATCTCTACCTATGAGGCTGATCTGATTTTGCTTTAGTTGATCCTCACCTTCTTTCTTTCTACTTGTGTGCTTGGTTTGGTCAATGCGTTGCTGATCTTTGGCTTTGTCTCTTAGTCTATTTAACCTATTGTTGGTTCCTTTAATTATACTGATGTAACCCTTAGGTTCTTCTATATTCCGTGTGTTTTCACTTGATTTTTCCTTAACAACTTCATGATAACAAAATCCTATTTTAATAAAAGGATATTTATGGTTGGTGAATATATTATCCAAGATTTCATAACTCCTTAGTGACTTTATGTGTTCGTTTTCCTTTTCAAGATCATTTCTCAAGGAAACAATGTCAACTTCTAGTTTCTCACAATGTCTTCCCTTTTCATCCAGTTGGCTAGTCACCACTTCTTTCATTCTTCTTTCTTCTTCTAATTGAGTTTTAAGGATGACAACCATTTTCTCTATTTCATAAAGTTTATGATCCTTATCTTCGTACTCCTACAATAACTCCTTAATTTGCCTTTTGTTTGTTACTATGAGCCTCTTTATCTCTTCTAAGGGAAATATAAGTTTTTTGCCAAAATATACCTTCTCATCAATATCTTATTTCTTTGAATCATATTTCTCTGGCTCAGTGTATTGAGCCTCCATGGTCATGAGTAGAGGTTTTTCTTTCATTCTCTATTTCATAAAGTTTATGATCCTTATCTTCGTATTCCTACAATAACTCCTTTTGCCTTTTGTTTGTTATTATGAGCCTCTTTATCTCTTTTAAGGGAAATATAAGTTTTTTGCAAAAATATACCTACTCATCAATATTTTCTGCCTCTAAATTGGATTTCTCTAGCTCAGTGTATTGAGACTCCATGGTCACTTGTAGAGGTTCTTCTTTTGTTGTTATCATATGAAATCTATTAGTATCTTTTGATGAGGTACATATTTCTTTTTCGTGCTCATAATGTTTTCTCTCATCTTCATGTTCTTCTTTATCACTACTATTTTTTGAACTTGCATATGAACATCTAAAACCAAGATTGCCTATTCTTCTACAATTATGATAGAATAGTAGCTTACTTGTGGATATCACTTTTCTTTACTCTCTTGAGATAATGTGCACAACTCTTGCATTCAATACATTTGAGCTCTTTTTATGATTAAATTCTACTTCCATGTTGAAGAAAGAGTTGTCTTCTTTGTTTTAATACTTTGATATATATATCCATTACTCCTATTTTCATCCTCAGTGTTGCCTTTGAATGATCTCTTTTGCAGTATCCTTTGTATTTGGGCTTCATTCTTATCTAGCTCATCACTTGAGTAGTCATGGTATTGATCTTCTTTAAGTCCTTATGTACTTCTTCTTTCTGAGATGACTTATTGATTTCATGTTCCATGTGGATATCATCTCCCTCATAAATGCATTACAAATTATCTAGCATTTATTCTGTCGTTTAGCAACATCTCTCTTTCTCTACATTTGATTTTGAAAATCCACTCAAAATAACTTTCATGGATTTTGTATTATACTTATTGTTCTTCCATCTATCCACCATATATTTCCATGGATCCAGGTCTTGAGCCATTAGATGATAGTTTATTATTACCTTATATATTGAAAAAATTGATCCATTCAATGATGGTGCTTCACTTTTGTACCATCCTTCTTGATTAACCATGGTCCCTTTGAGATATGCCTTCCAATGATTAAACTAGTTTGAAGGCACCTACTTTGATACCAATTGTTGAATCCAAGATAATAATGTGGGTGGGGGGGGGGGGGGTGGGTAGTGAATCAATATTATACAATTTTTTAGAAACCTTTTGATACCTTTAATTTATTTCTAATAAACCACACAGAAGCACCATAAATCAGACAATACACACATATAACAAGATACACAAATATTTACATGGAAACCCATATGAGAGAGAACCACAACATGAAAATTTTCTTTATATATGATTGTAGGAACCAACCTACTGTTACATCAATTTACTTGTGCCAAGTATAAGTAGACACCCATCCCTTGAGATTTACAAGCACCAACCTCAAGGAGACACCAATTCCTAATTTATATGTACCAACCTAAAGGGGACACCTATCCCCTAAGATTTATAGGCACCAACCTAAAGGAGACATTGATCCCCTTATTTATAGGCACCAACCTAAAGGAGACATTGATCCACTAATTTATAGTCACCAACCTAAACGATACAATCCCTTGATTTATAGGAACCAACCTAATCTACCTATTAAACCCCTTTTTCATCACATTTTCAAACTAGACCCACGAGTATTCAATCTAATGTTACTCATATATACTCCTTGATCTACCTTTTGTATTTGTCTGTTGTTGATCCAATCGGTTCTTTGGTCTTATCTCTACAATATGATCTTCATCTCTTTGTAGTCCAATCTAAGACACTTAGCATTCACACCTACTAACCTCCTCTTATACTTGCTATCTTACTTCCATCACACTTTATAGTCCTCAACTGTCACACTTGCTATCTCGACAAACTTACTTGCTATATCGCTCAAAAATCATACATTTTGTCCTTGTAATGACACTTGTTGCCACTCTTCTTTGTTGTTACACACACACACATACATTTGCTACCACCCTGATTTGATATTACACATTATTTTTGTAACACAATTTCCACACATTTGTTTCCACTTTTCTTTGTTGTTACACATTATTGTTGTCACACAATCTCCATACATTTGCTGCCACTCTGCTTTGTTGTTATAAAGTGACATATACATTTTCTAACACTATCACATATAAATTTTGTGCCACTCTACTATGCTATTAAACAATCATATATGTGTGTGTGTGTGTGTTTCCATTCTTGTTTGATGTTACACAATCACATACACATTTTCTACCACTATGCTTTGTTGTTACTTGTTGTCATTTAGCATTGTTGTCACAAAGTCACATATACATTTGCTACCACTTCACTTTCTTGTTATTCGCTTTCATTCAACATTTCTATCACACAATCACATATACATTTATTTCCAATATATTTTGTTGTTTCCTATTTTCATTCATCATTGTTGTCACACAGTTACATAAACATTTGTTGCCATGTTGATTATCATTCAACATTATTGTCACACAATCACATACACATTTGCTGCCACTATGCTCTGTTGTTTCTTGTTGTCATTCAACATTGTTATCACACTCACTCTTGTTATCCTATAGTATTTAGTAATCATGCTCACTTCCTCCTCATACTCAATGTCATAACACTCACACTTGTTTCCCCTCTTACATTTTAACAATAATTATTGCAACACTCTAGCTAGATTTACATGACCATCTATTTATAATTTAGTTTTTCTAAAATTTAAATCAATCCATTTTTTATACCCATGGTATTGACCCATGGTATGGGCATTGAGGACAACAACAAGGTAAATATTCTTTTCCCGCTTTCATATGAGTATAGGGAAAAACATATGTTAACAATATTGAACAGGAGCAAAGATGATGACTACAACTCCACACTGGTGTTGCAAATCCAACTACAACTCGACACTGGTATTGCAACTCAAAACATTTCAAATTCGCATACAACTGTTGCAACTCTTATTTTTGCAACTCTAATCCCAATTATTGTTACTATAACTGTAACAACTCCTCCCACATTTACCCAAATTTACAAGCGCGCTAGGGTAAACATTAGATGAGAGTTACTATGCGAGATCCAATTTCCAAGATGCACTTATGGAAAATGGGGTCCACATGTCTAGAACTACCTGTAAACACCTAGTGACACATGATCACACTGGTATCATCCTAAATTTACCCAAAACTATTCTTTTTAGTTTTGTTTCCTTAAATCTAACGCAACTTTTTATTTTTGGTAGTTTTTCGGGTTCTAAACTTCCGAGGTCGTTTTGAGGGCATAAATGACATTTTCATGGAAAATAAAGAGACAAGATCAATGATAGATTGGCATACCAACCTGCTTTCATCCTTCTCATTGAGACCTTGGAAACGAGGTATTATGATAGTCAAACGAAGATCATATGCTAAAGTTATGACCCCAGGAAGTTGGAGGTCAAAATTAATCATTTATACAAACACTTTTTGTACATAGTACTCTATAGGTCATAAATGCATATCTGAACATAGGGATTTGACACTTATCTGAAAATCATCAAGAAGGCTTAGTGCTCTCTCATAATAGCTTCCATAACATTTATTAGATCATGTATTCAATACTGGTCATTTACCAATAAAAAAATGATAAGGGCCATAACTAAAATCTGTCATGAAGCCAAGCTTAGAACCAATATATAACCAGAATAATAACAACGATAGAAAAACCATCAAAGCCACATCATAACAAGCATTACTCATAGAATACAAGAGGAAATAACTCTTATTAACATATGCAAAATCCAACCAAGTTAGGGACTTCCACGTACAACCCAACCATAGATTGGGTTGAACCAAATATCTGTTTTAGCCAATCACCCCCACGCCATATTCTAAGCATGAATGTGGGATCTCATGGAATAAACCAAGCAAAATCAAACCAGGGCTTCCAGAGGCCAAACCATCTCAACCCTCAACTAGTGATTCCACCTCACAATTGGAAATCACTAACATAATTAGATTGGTCTCTACCCAAGCTCTCCAGGGCTCCAGAGCATTTGTTCGAACATGGCTCTAGGACTAGTAACTCAACCCATAGCTACCACAGGGCTCCAAATCATTTGTCCAACCAAGACTCCAGGACTAGTAACTCAACCCACCAAGGGCTCTAGATCATTTATCCAACCAAGGCTTCAAGACTAGTAACTCAACCCACCAAAAACTCTAAAGAGTTTGTCCTACCAAGGCTTCCAGGACAAGTAACTGAACTCAAGTTATTACAGGGCTTCTAGAGCATTGGTCCAACAATGCTCCACATCTAGTAACTCAAACCACAACCATAAGGAATGTGATAACCAATCAGAAAACAAATGGGAAAACTCACAACACCATGATTATCTAGGAAATGGAAAGGCTAGGCAAAACCACTATCAATCTAGGAAATCATCCATGCCAATGAATGATAGATCATAACCAAATAACCACATGCATACACCATGCATGCCAAAACTAGCAAGTAAATCATACATGAAACTCGGTACTTGCAAAGTAATCTAGCTATAGTTGTTGATCCTACTATCCCCTTGCGCTTTCCAGATTTCCTTTGCCTTGTTTCTCCAAATCCAATGTGCTCCAAGAATTATCTAAGATTTCTCAAGTGTGCAAGAGTGGAAGAAAGAAAGAGAATAGAATAGAGCTCCAAGCTCAAAATAAAAAAAAGCCATGAAATGATCCTCAAAAACCTTTTTATCATTGAGGCCTCTATTTTCTTCATTTCCTCTATTTTTCCTTCAATTTTCCTCATATGCAAATCTATGACCTTTCATCTCCCTTTTCTCCTATTTTCCTTCATTTCATTAATATAATGCCAATAAATGACTCTTTTCCTTTGCCACTACCTTTTCCAACTTCCATAACCATTAATTAATCACCAATGATCCCCCATTACTTTGTTTTTGCCCAACATTCATCTTGGAATACATGTCCCATGACCTTGGTCTTATTTTTTTCCTTTATTAACTTTATTACATGGATTTTTAACTGGGGTTGTTACAACAACTCTAGCACTGCCATTCACGATGATGGTTATGCTGCAACATGCCTTGGGAATACTAAAGCTATTTAAACTCTAAAACTTCTATTTCATTGTGATTGTCATATTTGATCATGTTTCAAATCTTTTTTCTACAATTAATGTTTCCACAACATCGAACCATTCTTGCCATCACAATCACACATCTACTCACAAAATCATCTTTACTTTCAAGAAGATTATCAATCTTTGTGTCACTGTCACTACACTGATAACCGACTCCACTCGTTTCATTATGTGTTTGATAATTGATCAAAGGAAGAAGTTGAGATAACACCTTGCTTCTTAGTTCAAAATTCTCTTCACTAGAATTTTCCTAGCATGTCTAATATATTTTCTAGGTTGTATTTCCATTAAATAATTCTAGATGGTGCTACTACTAATGTGCCCTCCCCATTTCCAACCATTGGAAAGTGATAGAGGGATAACAACATTCCACTTGTCCATATTTCTAACAATAGATTCTGATCTACTAGACTTTGAATTACTTTGTATTTCCTGAGTTGATTTCCCATCTTGGCCCTAGCCACTGGCATTCCTGAAAGTGGTGGTCCATTTTCCATGATTTTCATTAATCTATTGAGGTTTCTTAGATTCTTTCAAAACATTGAATAGTTATAATGTAAGCTTCAATATGCTAGGACTATATGGGAGCTAACTATAGTTATTTCTACATTGATTCCCTCTATTTTTGTACATGTACATGAGAAAACCTAGTACCTATGGTGATGCTAGTGCTCATATTGATCTTCGATTATTGGCTTGATGGTGGAATATCTACTTCTTCTTTCTCAAATTTCTTCCAAAGTGGGAAACCTTGAAACTTGCATTTCTTTCAACTTTTTCAACAAGACATTTATTCTCAACTCCACATCTATATTTACATGTAACACTCTAATTGTTTCTTTTTTTAATAGGACCTTCCACCTTTATTTATAGGTAGCACTCTACATCATATCAACATCAATGAACACAATTACTTTGACATCAATGACAATGCTTGCTCAACACAAGCTATACATCATCATGGTGGAGCTCATAAGAAAATATTGGACTACATTAACCTACATCAATGACCATAATTCCTTTGACATCAATGACAACACCTTTTCAACATAGATACCTTTTCATGGTTGAGAGCATTTGTGTCCTACATTAGTAACCATGTTGCTTGGGCATTAACTAAAGAAATTGAACAAAATATTTTTTCCAGTAATCTTTGGGTTAGGGGAGAGTACCACATGCCCTTACAAGTCCTTGACATTCACTAGTAGTGGAATTTCTTTGTTGAACATGCAAAATTCATAGCTAAGAATAGAAAGGAAACCATCACACATTGTAGGGAACACATTGAGATAATGGAGAAATCAACCATGGAATGAAGTGCGAGAAGGTGGAAGAAATCCAAGGAAGGAATCCAAATAAAATAACCTTTCAATCTCAACAATCTGAAGATATCATTAGAGAGAGTGAAAACATACATTAAATGCATGGATAACTATGGAAACAATTGAATTGGGTTGAAATTTGTTTATTTGATAACCTAGCTTCCAACCAAAGAATACAAGAAGGATTATAAGTTCACCAAAAGGGAAGAATTGGCTTTTTGGAGGGATATCCCAGAAAGAGGAGGAAATTTTCATGTAGATGAGGCAGGATAGGTTGATTACAACCTTATTAACCTCCATGGGACACTCACCTTCTTATATTTAGACTGAATGTTGGTTGCATGAGGACATGTAATGAGTTTAGTTAGGGAGAGATAATAGGTGTCCAAATTAGCATATTTTTGTCGTCCATCTGCTACCTTTTTTACCACCTTTTTCCCACTTTCCATCCTTCCTTATTATCTTTTCCAACCATATTGATACATTTTTGGTCAAGGTATGAATATCCTTCTATGTTCCATTTTAATGCTTATTCTTATGCATTTTTTGGGAAATTATATTCTTTCTATATGAACAATGGCACATAGTATATAAGATTGCACAAGTACTACTTAGCATAGGTGTCTCAAGAGTGGTTGCAACTCCCTATAGGTACTAAAACTCCTTGTAGGTGTTGCAACTCTCTCTTCTTAAGAAAAATTCAGTTGTTGCAACTCTCTCTTCTTAAGAAAATTTCAGTTGTTGCAACTCCAAGATGTAACCATAATTGCTACAACTCTTCGTTGTTGTTGCAACTCCGAGATGAAACTACAAAGAGTTACAACTCCATATTTCTATCACTATTTTTGCAACTACGGTGTTGCGGTTCTTGTTTTTTTTACTTGTGCTACCCCTAATATCTATATTGCAAATTGTGTTTCCCCTTCTAGTGTTGTGTTCTTGCAACTCCCAATTTTTCTTATTGCTACAACCTTGATGAGAATATTGCAAATTTATGGCTATCGTGCCAACTCGATAGTCAACCCTCCAATTGTGAGTTTCAGACCAATCATGCATTTAATGAATGGTTTTTCACACAGGTAGATGAAAGGAACAATTGGATGACCAAGAAAACAGGACGATTCATCCACCACATATCGCATAGCTAAATTGAGTCAATCAATGTCTTTCTCCCATTTTTTAAGAAAATCAATGTAACTAAATGAACAATGTTATTCTCATGGTTTTTTGTCCTCTTGTTCGATTTATTTAGAAACAAAACACCTTGTATAAAAACCTTCTGCTCTCCCTAAGTTGGAGAGCTAGTAACCAAGGAGAAATAGAGAATTGTGAGAGAAGAACACGTTATTGTACTTTCCACATATCTAGAAATTCAATTTCCTTTTCACTCCAGTTCAAGTAATGGTGTGTTGATCATTCAAATTTTGTTATTTTTCTAACCAGTGCCTCGTATAAGAAGATACGATCCCCTCCTTATCTAGGTATTGTTTGTATCCATAACACATATATAGCTATAATTTTTATTTCTAGTTATTTATGCATTTAGTCTATTTTTTGTATTGTTGCAACTATGATAAATTATATTGTTGCAACTTTAAATTATTGGTTTATTCCTACAACTCAGGTGTTAATTTTATCTTCATTTACTCACTAGTTGATTTCGTGAATGATTTATAACAACTTGTTAAGTGGGGTTTTTGTTGAAACGCTACTGCAGTATTAAAAATTACTTTATTTCCAAAACCATAAACACTTTGTTTTCGTGAACAATTTATATTGGTTATTTTATCAAGCATTTAGCTTATGGTTTCCTTTTCTTTACAAGAATTTGTGAATTAATGGTTTTTTATTGAAATATTTTTATTGCATGTGCAATTGCATATTAGTTAAAACAACCAAGATCATTTTAATACTTGGGAAAGTCACCTTTAGATGTGTGTGATTTACTTTCTTGCAACACATATTAGAAAATGTCCCTTCACATTCCTACAAATGTGGATTATATTGAAGATTTGATTTAAATTACCTGGTGACTTGTAAAAGTATCTTTATATTGTGAATTATGACAATTATTTGGTTACTAAAACTTCAAACACGTACACGATTGTACTAGCATATAAGGTACATAATAGTTCGCAAGTTCCCTACAAACCATGGGTTGATAATTAAATTAACAATCTTTTAGTTTTATACCTAATTAATTACAAAATTAATTAAAAGGCCCATCAAACGTTCTAGGTTTGAACAAGATCACTTGCTCCCGTAGATGGTCCTGTAGATCCCCATATACTTGAGGAGCATGTTCAGGTTCTTGGGAGGGATACTCAACATTATTGCTATCTTCTTGAATTCTATGAAGTATTGTCGTATACACTACCCCTATGTCTACCCGAAGTATTTCCACTGGATGCATTGGTTCTCTATATAACTAATATGGTAAAATTGAGATTTTAAGATAGTTTTGAAATCCCCCCACTTAGCTACTAGAAGATCCCCCTCCAACCTTAGGGTTTCCATGACACTTCCCATCGATTCAGGGTATGGCCCTCTAGTTTCACATGATTTTTTTTTTTATTCCTCTTCTATGTGGTGGACACTAAAATAAACCTCTAACTGCTGCAACTAGCGATTTAATTTGAAAGTGACAATGTCACCTTGATATGTCTTGATGTTAACCTGTGTTTCCATATTAAATAGGGAATATGAATGGTTCACGCCACTCAAACTGGGTACTTTTTTTGGGTTCTTTCTTAGACACCTTATTTGGTACTTCCCTCTCCCCTGATTTTCCCTTAGATCTGAACTATGAGTTGGAACCTTTGTCTTTTTCAATCATATTTTTCTAAAGATTCCATAAGGAGTTTCATATTACAGTTTATATCTACAACCTTCACTTCAATCCTTGTGAATATCGCTTTTACTTGATCTTGTGGATTATTAAAATTAGCTTTGTCAGCGATGGATGAGGTTTTCTGAATTTTTTCTTACCAATATGATCCCCTGCAACTCCCCACAATATACCCATTGAAACTTTCTTTGATACCAATATGATCCGTAAATTGTTGTGGATATTCCACTAGATAGTTCATGACAACAACTCCAATAAAAATATACTGAAATCCAAAAGCTAAATTATGAGGGTTAATTTTCCTTAGATTTTCTGGATATATCAAATTGTTATTTTTTGGT
Organism: Pinus tabuliformis; assembly: GCA_031772625.1. NCBI lineage: Eukaryota > Viridiplantae > Streptophyta > Pinopsida > Pinales > Pinaceae > Pinus > Pinus tabuliformis. Next base: position 333,711,696 of record CM062809.1, read on the forward strand.
TATGGATACAATATATAAACTGTAAAAAATAGATAATAAATAAAACAATCACTCGCAAACATAATAACACAAAGATATTACTTAAGAAGAAACCATTTTGGGAGGAAACTTATTTACAAGGCGTGGTTCCTCTGCTTTCTCTTTCTCTGAATGGAATTAGTGCAAATACAAGAAGTGAGACTTATGGCCATGAGCTGCTATTGAAGACAAACCATCTCTTTATCTACTCTTAGTTACTCTACTAAAGTATGAAACGAAATTCACTATAATATAATCAAACTCATTTTCCTCCTAGTGGCTCAGTTTTAACATAGCCCTATAGCCAACTAGGGGTTATGTTTGACCAATTTAACCCTAAATATGAGTTGCAATTCAAACCTTCTAGATTTTTTTTCATATTTCCCACATGGATAACCCCCTTTCCATGAGTAATTGGGGCTAAGGTGGAATCCTCTCAAATTATGCTTGTCAATCACAATAGGTCAAATTCTAAGAGGCATAACTTTTGCATTTAAATGCCCATTGACATGATTCTTGTCGTTCGAAAGGTTTTTGAGTGTAAAAAAATGCTAGGGGGTCTAAAGCTTAAGAAAAGAATATTAAGACCCAACAAATATTGTTTAAGGCCTCAAACTAGCCCCAGAAGGTTCCTGACCCCAATTCTTCAAATTGGGTTCCATCACTAAAACTACACTTATAAGATGTTTTCTCTAATTTTTCCACCCTGAAAGCATTGAGATTGACGAAAAACAATATAATGATCCAATTTGGATCATTATCAATAGTTTATTGCTTAAATTTATATAAATAATTGAAATTTGAAAATGAAAGAACAAACAACTGAACACACCATCCACACATATGTTGGGAAAAATAAAAATATGAAATTGGAGAAAACTCACTAGAAGGTGATGCTTGTGCTTTGCTCTCTTTTCTATTGTTATGGAATGTGAATACAAAGAATGTAACACTCACTATGGAGTTGCCTTTGACACTTTGGCCTAAATGGTTATTACAAAATCTACTTACTCATATGCTATACTCCCAAATCCTACTCTTAGGTGCTTGCTCAAGTATGGAACAAGTACAATGCTAAAAGAATGGACCCTCTCTCCTCATAGTGTCCTTGTATTTAATAGAGTCTGATAAGAATTTAAGGTAAGGGTTTTTATGTGCATCAACCCTCAATTAATGTTATGGTTTTAGACCTTCTAAATTCTTCTTAAAAGTGCACATGTGACTATTAGTGTATATGAATAATAGGGGTTGGCATGAGAATCCACTTGATCATAGTGGTCAACAAGGTAGATCAATTTATGGGAGGCATAACTTCCACATACAAACTCCAATTGAGGTGATTTTCACACTGTTGGAAAATGATCAATGGATATAATAGTGTAAGGGGTTGAGAGTCGTGCTCACAAAATTTTGACCATAAAAATTGATGTTTGATACTTCAAAATGGCACTGGATGGTTCCAAACCCCAGATATCTAAACTAGCACCTACCACTAAAATGGATCCTATAAGCCAATGCCTCAGATTTCATTCTGTGATGAAGATAAGTCATCCAATTTTTGATTTTTTTTGTTTGAGAACCTTTGATGTCATTATTTTTTTGTATTATGAACCATTGAACACCAAACTCTATATCTTCTACCAGATAAAAAGAAATAAAATTAAATAAATAAAAATAGAAATAAAATTAAATAAATAAAAATAAAAATAAATAAATAAATAAAAATAAAATTCTATACAAAAAGAGTTTAAATATTATCCATTATATTAGGGATTCATAAAACCTCTTAATGTAGGGATTCTAATACCTCAAACAAATCACCTTTCTTTTTTTAATTTTATAAAAAATTGACCAATATATTTTCTTTTTAACCCTACACAAAATTATATAAAATAACTATTAATAAATATAAAAGGAAATATAACTACCACCTGCCTTTCATGGATATCACTGTTTAATTTTCTGTTGATTATGATTAAAATCATATGTATATATTTATCGTTTGATAGACTTTTCAGTTTTTATATATAGTCAATTACAGTATATTACAGTGATTGTTACCTCCCTGCGTGGAACAAAGGTAACAATTTTTTGAACGCTTATCTCAGTTTTTGATGATGACAAACAAGTCTCTGTTATGTTTTGGGATATGCTTACATGCATCTACAAAATGTAATTTCTTTTTACTAATGAAATTACAATTTTTCCTAAGGGAAAAAAGATATATATATATATATATATATAAAACAAAATAATAAAATGATCTTTAATTTATAAATAAAGTTTTTAATATTATTTTTAATTAATTAAAAATAATTAATTTTATTTTTATGATAAATAGAATATTTTAATTATCAAAATTAAATAACAAAACTATCACAATAAAATCACATTAAATATTTTAGTTATCAAAATTATATTCAAAATTGTGGCTTTACAAAATCTATCACAATAAAATCATATATATAGTAATAATAAATTTATTTTTAATATTTTATGTTAATTTATTTTCGTATTCAAGTAATTTATTACAATTATTTGAATAGAGGAAGGGGTTTTCAAACACTATCAAAACACCAAATGCCAATGCCAATTTTTGATGGTGTATCGAAATATATTTTATTGTCCTAATCATGATACTAAAAAAACATTTTACAGTTGTGCGTAGATCTCTGATTGGCCCCATGTCACGATGAGCGGGTTCAATCCTTCAAGTCCGAGAGGGTCAGACCTCGATAGTCAAAGCTTACGACTATGGCCTGCCGTCGGAAAAAAAGAAAAAACAAAAAATACATTGCGAAAAGTTAGGGGTTTTGACCTAATGGCCGCTTAAAGCGAAAAACTCCTTTGGGAGATTGATTCATGCTGAAATGTCGACGGACCTTGTTTGTGACCATGCATCAACTTTTAAATTGAAGGGTCTTTTTCTCAACCTGCATGTTTTCAGAGAACTCCAAATTTGCTGCGGGATTCAATACGCTGTCCCGAAGGGCTGGTACGCTTTTAAATCTTTAACAACACCCACGTATCATGTTCATGTCATTCTCACAACCCCATAAATTGATACAACCTTAGATGCATGTTGCTCTCATTTTTTTGCATTTACGAAATGAAGTTTTAACATGTACTAGATTAGATATAGTCTATTGGACCATTAGCTTCCATGTTTTTTGTCTTTTGCAATTCAATCTTTTTATTATGCAAATTAATGATGAGTCGATCCAACTTTCTAACAATCCTCTCACTGAAAAGACAATGCCAAGGAACCGATGTTAACATACTGTTGTAACTGTCTCTGGTGTCTCTGAAAGCATCACATTCCAAGATGAAATGCTTTTCTGATTCCACTACCTCAAAAATGCAAAAAGTACACACCCGTTCTTCCCAAGCTTCTTTAGGTCTTTTCCACCGACCTGTTTCGCACCGTAGTTGATGCTAGTTAGTTCTTAATTAAGCAATAAAAATCTTTGCTCTCCATGGAATGCTAGCTCCAATGTACTCTTTTTGTTGGAGATCACAAGTGGGGTTGAATTCTTGAACATAGCACTTCTTCTTTCTACCCAACTCTTTTCCCCATATATGCTTACAAAACTTCTCCATAACAAAACTCTTTAAATCCTCGCTATTTGTGGGGCATGCATTGAGGTAAATATTCTAGTTTTGTATCCATTTGTTGTTTTGTCTCATCCATGATTTCTTTCTTTCACTCATTCCTTCATTGAAGATAACTTTAGGTCATCTACCTTCTCCCATTTGCTCAATTCTTTGTATATACCTTATGAGACACACCATAGCAATTGCTTCGATGGAATTTTCTCCTGTTTCACTTAGCATTATCTCATAAGAAACCGAACTTTTTATTTTAAACTTGCTCATGATCAAGCATTTTTGGATTTTCTCAACTTGCTTCCATTTTGAGACAAGGATGCTGCTAGCCCATAATTCACACCCATATAATATCACTGGACAAACTAGGAGCCCAAAAAGCACTTTAATTGTTTTCCAATCCCATAACTCTGCCTCTCTACATCTGTTTTGAAGAGCATATAATGCTTTCCACCCTCCTAAAATTATCTTCTTTCTACAGTGCTCCTAATTAAGATTGTTGTTGAAATCAATCCCGAGGTACTTGTATTCATTTACTTCTTCAAGAATGTTGCCTTCAAAGAAGAATGTATGTATTTTGGTTCTTGTTGGTATTGACTTGCATCCCCACTGCTTTACAAAAATGCTCGAAGGCATATAGGTGCATCTGCAATCCATGGGCCGATTTAGCAATCAATACAAGGTCATCAACATATAAAAGTAGCTTTATCACAAACTCTTCCAACTGAACACCATCCCCACCTTGCAGATTTTACCACTCTTCCAATTTATCAATATATAAACCAAAAAGAGTAAGGGATAAAGGGCAACCTTGCTTGAATTTGATGTCACTTCTAAATATTTCTGAAATGCCCGTGGAAGTTCTAATTTTGACTTTCACCTATTCATAAAGTCTATGGACAACAACTCTATAATGCAAAGGAATTTCAAGTTCTTCTATTCTACTCCACAACTTATCTCTAGGGACTGTGTCAAATCCCTTTTTGAAGTCAACAAAGCAACAAAATACTTGTTCTTTTCCCTCCCAAACCTTTTCAATAATGTGTCTCAACGTGATACCATGATCCATTATAGAATGTTTCGGCCTAAAACCTGCTTGCTTGCCCTTTTGCCCTCTTTTCTTGGACTTCCGCCCACTTAGTGATTCTATTTTCTACCATGCCGCTGAAGAGCTTTGCAAACAAATGATTGATCATAATGGTTCTATAATTGGAAGGATTATTAATATCTCCACTTTTAAAAAGAAGTATTGCTTCCAATCTCTTGGGAATCCTTGCCAAATGACGTTAAATATTTCCATGATGTAATTTTAATAATATTTTAAATATATATTAATATTTTTAATAAATTTATTGTAATTTTTAGTTATATTTATAGATATGGTTTATTTTGAAATAAGGTTTTTAGAATTTTTATCTTTTAAGAAAATAATAATATATAAATGTTTTAGATTTAATAATATAAAAACATATTTTTTTTTATTATATACATAAAATTTAATGGATGAAGTTAAGAATTTCCTAACTACTTTTCTATTTCAAAACTTATATATAAATGTTTTAATGATTGTTTACATGTATCAAACATTTATTGCGTTAGTAGTTATGATTAATAAATTATATCCCCATATAATTTTTATTATGCTACTTAATGAGTTTTAAATCTTATAATGAACAAATTAAATATTACTTTTCCACTTTTCCATGGTTGATAATTATTTGACACATAAATGAGATTAATACCATTTATTAATTATTATGATAGACTAATAAACATTAATAATATCCATTAATAATTATTATAATAGATTAATAAGAAATCAAGTGATGATAATTATAATCCAATGATGAACAATCAAATTAGAGCAATAAAATAAAATGAAATTCCAATTTTTTTGCTTCAATATTTACCATTATTTAAAATAAATAGACTTAATAAAAATACCGCAAAAACATAGGTCAAATTTGATTATGAGAGACAACACCAAACCGGATAAAGGTTTGATTATGCCCATTAAACACCCTAACCTTTATCCAAAGAAATAGGGAGAAAATAAAATATGCATGTGTCGATTTCAATTTCAAAAAGTTATGAATCCATTTCCATCCCATCGCACCCATAATTCTATTCGATTATTGAATTATGACATTCATGGTGCCCATTTAAATTTAATTTGAGATACAGTGCACCAGTGGCGTAGCAATAAAGTGGGATAAGGTGCCAATAATTCAAGAATTTCCACCCTTCTCATATTGTTGGCACATTCCGAATTTATCTTCATTCGTGAGTGTACGAATACTTCAATGCTATATACACAGTTTTATTACCAAGCTTGCCATCTTCGATATTTATATTTAGAGATATGATATTTTTAGCATTTAATAAGAAAAATGGGGGCGAGTCCCTTTAAGAAGTTTATATTAGCCTTAAGTACAATATTTTACATTTATACAGATCTCGGATTAATCACATAGTTACATAGATATAGATGCTCGATGTCAACACATATGCTGCCGTGCAGCGCGACAAACAATGGGAATCGATTACAAGTGGGGAGCGGGAAAGTCCTCCACCCTGACCATGTGAGTTGTGCACTCATGCACATTTTTAGCATTTAATATAAGTGGGAAAAATTCTTATTTGTCTTCTAAGAATTGAAGTCACTGAATTTAAAAATGAAACAATGTAAAGAGTTTGGTGAAATCATGAAATAACACAAATAATATTTAATGAAGTTTGGATAAATAAAGGTGTAAGAAAGAATGATGTTTAGAAAAATAAAGGAACACGAAATAAGAATGTTTGAATAAATAAAGAGTATGGAGAATTTTAAAATAGAGGCTCATTCTACAACACAATATGAGAGGGTGTTATGTTTCTCACTCGAGTTGATATGTGCCCCTTTAAAATAAAAATAAATTATGCACCAAATAGAAAAATAATGTTGCCTAAAATAATAATAAAATGAATATGCTATAATGTAAATGGAAGTAAAAGAAATTATGAGTAAAATTTACACTTTATACTTTTCAAAGATATTTCAACAAAAGGCTTAAATAAACTATTTGAAGATCTATATTAACTAATTTATGTCAATATCAATTTCATATATATCTATATATATTAAAAAAAACAATAATGATAGTAAAGTTAGTCATAGGATTATCAAATTTTGTTTTATACATTGTATTTGTTGTAAAAGAAGTTTTCTTAGATCCTCTCACTATATATATATATATATGAAAATTAGTGTTAGGATTATCAAATTTTGTTTTACACATTGTATTGCTTGTAAAACTTTTTTTTTCTTAAATATATTTTAATTATTAGTTTTTTTATTTTTAATCAATTTTCACGCACATGGTTCATCACATTTATCATTATAGCACATGAATCTATGATTTGGCTATTTCAAAATAGTCATATTGAAATTTAAACTATATTTTTTTATAAAAAGTTTAGGATGATGAAATTTTGAACACATTGATAAGATATTTTAGGGGTTATCTTGTAAAAAATGCATATATTTAAATTCACAATATTTTGAGATATACCCTCTAAAAGTTAGGGTTTGTGATGATCTTGAAATCAACTTCAAATGAGTAGTCTTGGCAATTTTGTTATACTTTTCTTCTTTTAACATTTCAAATTGTGAAATTGTGAAGTTATTAAAGAAAACTATTAAAGTCCATCCAACAAATTTTTCATATTTTGGTTCATTTACTTTCAAATATATGATTTGGTACAAGATAATGCTAACCGGTTATGACACGTGAGTTGTGATGGAAATATGGAAAAACATAAATATTATTGCTAGAAATAATTATTAGATGTATTTACCTAACTATTTAGCACATGGTGTAAAAGGATGAAATGTAGGAAATCAAGTTGTCTTCAAGAATATATAACTTTAATTCATGGAAAATTTGTGTAACTTAAAAAAAATGTTTTTTTTCTAAGATTTATATGTTAATATCTTTGCATTAGGCCTCCGGTTTGGTATGCAAATAATGGCATTTTTTGAAAAAAATTGTATGATTGTATATAACAAGTGGATCTTGTGCATCATTAATTTTCCATAAATTTTAATATATATATATATATATATATATCCACACAAAGGTCTCTATAAATGTGTTTAGTGTTATTAACAATGAATGTGTAGAGCATATACAAAATCATGGTTGAAAACACTAATACACTAAGGGCACTTTTAAGACATTTTTTGAAGACAAAATAAATCTTTTGTCTTAAAAAGTCATTTTTTATTTTAGTTATTTTACATTAAAATTTAATATCAATTGAATTGTATTAAATATAAAATTTAAGACAAAAAGAGTTTGAGACAAAAATATCTTAAGACAAATTTATATTTAAGACAAAAACAATTTGAGAAAAAAATTTATATTTAAGACAAAAATATTTTAAGACAAAACTTTATACTTAAGACAATGGCAATTAAGATGAAACTCGTTTAAGAGAGTTAACAATTAAGACAAAACCAAATCAATTTAAGGCAATATTATCTAACACCTCCAAAATTGACTCTGACAGTGTGCCTTAAGTCCGTCAGCTTGTGGACTACTACTGTCTCATGCCTATACCGAGGTTGTTATTTCACTTACCATTCACGTTATCTTATATAAAGACAATGAATTGTTGGGCTCTTAGTTTTGTGGGGGTCGCTGACTCTTAAGAACATGACAACCTTTCCTAGCAAGATTTCCTTGACATCAATTCCTCTTTTGTCCCTTTGATCTCTCATGATATGATTAGAGACAATTTGCCTATCATTGCATTCGGGAAGTTTGCACAAACATTCCATGAGTGGACAGGGGATAATTATATTTTTAATTTTTGAAAATAGATATTCAAACTACATGAAATTTAATCATATCAATTTCTTTCCTTTATATTATATTTTTCCCTTTCTATTAATCATTTTTAATTAATTATATTAGAATATGTTTTTTTTTCTAATTAATTATAAAATTAAAATATAACATTTTGAAAAGTTAGAATATCTTTAACTAATTTTTAAGTATCTAATTTAATGTATATTTATTTGAAAATGATTAAAAATTACATAAAAGTAATAAATTAAAGATAATTTGATTTCAAAATAATTACAATATACATACCTCATTCTAAAAATATAAGTACATCAAAGGTGTTCCTCTACGGACTTTGGCTAGGCAAATTTGGTCAATTAGAGAATTTAAGTTTTGTCCGACTCTGTCAAATCAATATTTTCCACATGGTAGGATCTCGCAATTCCCGAATTTCATCTTTGAGTTCAGTCTGCTCTTTCATTGGTTGTCTCGAGTTTGAGTCTCAGGATGTGTTTTCAGTCTCAGTCCAACCTGTAGTTGCAATGCAGCACTAGTGTGAGCCCAAGGGTGAGGAGTATTGAAACTGATCCCTTGACTGAAGGTTTAGTTCCATCGTTTCCCCGCTCAAGATTAAGCATGGTGTGGAATGGTATTAGGATTTCCATAAGTACATGTGCAATGTGTTTGCAGAGGATTCATCGTCTTGTTCATGGTTGCAATTGTGCTCTTGCCCACGGGTGGCATAGGAGCAACTTATTCCAGTGGGATTTTCCAGGTTGTGGGATCAAATCACATAGCCCACATATGTTATTTTGGTTGTAATAATCTTAGAATCAATCAGGGAAATAAGAGGGTATTCTCATTCGTTTCTTCCTTTTTTTCCCAATAGGTCCATGATATTTGTACAAAGGACAATGACTGTGGCGTGGGTCTTCAATGCATATTGTGTAGTTCAGTGGGCGACTTGAGTTACAGATGCAACAAGACTAATACTACAAATCCAACTTTAAAGGCATCATTCTCAACTTTGAAATATTTTGATTGATTTTCGTTTAACTTCTCTGCAAATCAGTGACATTTTCTTTTATTTTTGTTTAGGTGGGCGACCTACCTTTCAATAAATACTCATGGTTGACAACCCACAATTATTATGCAATTGTCAAAAAAGAATCGTAGACAGGTGTCCAAAGATTCACTTACAATAACCAAGAAGTTAGTGTTATGGATCATCTAAATTTATGTATAGTATGTAAAATATTTCAGGGAAATTAGGGTATTTGAATCGTTGGGAATTTAGCTGAGACTTCAAGAAATTAGGGCATTTAATTTGGGGAAATTTTTGCAGAATGGTGTAGTAGGGAAAATGTTGGACATGTATGATTACAAGAATGATGTTTGGCTCTATCATTCCTTCGAAGGAAATTCCTACAGTTTCACAACTTTTGTAGGTTAAAATCCCAAGTCCCTTGATTAACTATTGCAATTTTTTTTATTGTTTAAATTAAATACGTTCAAACATAATTTTCCACATTCGAAGTGTTATTTAGGCTGTTAGGGTGTTATTTGTCATTGTAAATTAATGCCCCATACCTCCAAGTCCACATTATTTAGGATATTTGAATTTACCCAATGCTCAATAATATTTATGGTAACCGGTGAAACTAAAGGCTTGGATGTAAAGTTAAACTAGTCTGACTTATATTGAGGTCTATTTCATTTAAAAGATTTGAACCTAGCTAAGTCAAGCATTAAATACATTGATAGATTACAATTGATTATAGATTTTGTCAACCCTGTTTAAATTTAACCAAACCAATATTTAAGTATTTTGTTTATTTAGAATATGGTTCTATTATAGATTCCAGTTGTGAATACATTGAAGGAGATTCAAACATTTCTAGCAGCCAATCCCTTTGAAATCATCACCATATTCATCAAGGACTATGTGAAAGATACCAAAGGTTTGACCAAAGCTGATTTCATGAAGTATCGGTACCCAGTGTTTGCCATGCAAAAATATGGCAGTGATTGGCTCACTGTGAGTGACATGGTCGTGAAAAAATATCGCCTTATAGTATTCACCTCAATAGCTTCCAAAGAGGCCTCAAAGGGAATTTCTTACCAGTGGAACTATGTGGTGGAAAATCAATGTAAGTTTTACAAAACCTGTCCCAAGCCTTTAATGATGTATAGGGAGGGATTGATGAGCAACTATTTTGGTAGATGGGGATGTTGTTTTTGTAGTAGGATCCAATACTAATCGTGTTTAATCGAAGAATCTAAGCTTAAAAGCCTAGTCACTGGTTCTCGAGAATTCCTTCCTAGATCAACCCATTGTATCCAAAGCCTCCGTAGAAAATTTTGATGCACTCTTAAACATTCTAAGCATGTGTCACCAGGCTGCAGGAAACCGATGGCCTAATTTCTTAACAGTGGATTCCTTTCAAGTGCAATTTATCACTTCATTTTTTCAATTTACATAGACCAATATTTAACCTTGGTGGGTTTTATGACATATACATAGAGGTTAAATTTTATTGATCCATGTTAAACTAGGATTGTTACGTTCACATCTATTTTTGATCATTGTCTTATTTTTCTTTTCACCAAAATTCTCCTATAGTGAAAGTCGGTTTGGTTTTTTGAATTTACACAAACCCCAATCTTCAACCTTAGTGGGTTTTATGACATTCACAGAGAAGTTAAATTTTATTGATCCATGTTAAACTCAGATTGTTGCATTCACATCAGTTTTTGATCATTGTGCTATTTTTCTTTTCACTCCATGCAATATTCACCGCAGAATGTTCTCACACATTCCATTTATGTGTATTGCTTCAAATGTAAAGCAAGACAACTTGATTTGCCGCATTTAAGGAGAAAAACGGGAGGAAGTATTCCTCTTTCATTTACTACAGAGCTCTAGACAAGGTATTCCTCTGGCATTTACTATAGAGCTTTAGACAAGGTATTCCTCTTAGAGTTCTGGTCCGAGTATTCCTCTTGCATTTACTACAGAGCTCCAACTATGGAAAGAATCCCTTTTAATTGAGAAGTTGAGTCGGGCAAACCTAAGATGGTGGGAAATTGTTTTATGAAAGAGGAATTAGCTGATCATGAGATAATTTTGTGCTTGAGTCCACCATAGTTCCTTCAAGCCAAAAATAATGGCAATTCACATCGTCTTTCTTGTGGAAAAAGGAGGGCGGAGTTACTGCACAAGATCATGTACTTCCTGCAACACCACAAAACTTAAATGAAAGCAAAGGTGAGTCGGATGACATGAATTCCAACAGCAGAGATGACACTAGGCGACACAGAGAAAATTAGAGATTAGATGATGATCAAGAATGGTGGCATTCACATTAAAAATAATAGTGTTAAGCTTGGATTCAGAACGTGAATGTGAGGTTAATTACACAGTAGTAGAATGATTTAGGCGAAAAAGATGGTGCTCTAAAGAGTGAAGAAACAAAATCTGTCTGTACGTCTCACCATGTTGGCAACACCAATGAAAATCATCAACATTGTGAAAACAACCATTTACATACCCATTCTCATTCTGGACACAGACATTCTCATTTGGAGCATAGCCATTCTCATTCGAGACACAAGTATTCTCATTCAGAGCATAGAAATTTTCATTAAGGACACGCACATTCTCATTTGGAGCATAGCCATTCTCATTTGGGACATTGTAATTCACTCACGGAGAAGAATCTTTCCAACCTAGGGCATAATAATATAGTGCAACCTGGCATGTCTACGAATCATCGACATATTCATCACAATATGGAAGGTATTTTCTTAGACATCGTAGCATATACTTGAGTGAGGGGGTCAATGAGAGTCTTTTAGCTAATGAAGTTCTGACGGAAAATATGATCCATCCATAACGAGAGTTTTGGCCAAACCATGAACTCATGTTTATTCACGAAACCTTGCACCTGTATTTGATTCTCATGTTTTGGTGTTTTCACGCTTATCCAATTAGTAGAAAAGGACAAAGGGGGAAAATCTAAACAAGAAAACCTAAATCAGAGGTCTTTACATTATTCTATGAAGGAACAACCCCTCCTGCACTCAATAAGTCGAGATCCCTCTTCCACCCACAATGAATAAGTGCCAATGCAGAGTCCTATAAAATATAAATAAATAAAGGTGAAAGAAGAGAAAGGCTTCCTGCGTAGAGAGGTGAATGAATCAACTCCGCTAGGGTACTGACAGTGGAGAAATGTTTTTGTTCTTGTAGTGACTTTGTCGGGGTACTGCCCAAGCCTATTGGCAGAGGAGAAACACCAAATATGAAAATTATACTCTTAACATCTAAAGTTTGTGAACTTCATTACCCTTCTCGACTCAAAACGTTATCATAATTCTAAATTTTTTGTGTGGTTTAGCTAAGAAGGCATGACAGGGAATGTGTCTATTCATAAGGTAGGTGGGGAGACCAAATTAATCTGCACGATGAATTAATACCCCTCGAAGAACAAAGGCCCTACACTAAATAAATTAACCGAGACAGAGAAGCTTTAATTCTACTAGTGTGTTGCCAAGTGTTATAGCTGCTACAACACTGCCCTAACAAATAGAGAAATTTGTGCCCTGCCATCACTCACAAATGCCTTAAATGTAATATTGTAGCATCCATCATTAAGAATCTAAACTGACTAGGCAGAGTAGAATCCCATCACTTCCTTCTCAAGGGTAGTGCACAAGATCTATTTATTGTTCATTCTACAAGCATGAGCTCCTTGTGTATCATCCATTTTTATAAAACCAGATAAAGTTAGGGTGGAGACAATATCTCTAGAATCCCTGTTGCCTAGAGGATGGCGACATTGATATATGGAATCCTGTTGCCTAAAGGGTGGAGACATTGATCTCTAGAGCCCCTTTCTGATTAAATGGTGGAGACATTGATCTCTACAATCCCTTATTGATTAATTGGTGGGGGGTATACATCTACGAATTCCCTCAACAATGATTGGGTGGAGGAGATTTCCTTTGGAATCCCGGTAAATGTCTAAAATGTTTTACAGGGTGGAGGTAGCATAAACCTCTAGAATCCTTGGTTCATACAAACCTATCCCCAAATTTCCTATTTGATTTACTATCATCGATCACAACTTTGTCATAGATCAAAATTATTTCACTTGATAGAAATAGTAAGTACTCTTGTATGCATGCAATGTATGAAGAGTTAAGTTAAGTGAAGGAAAGCAAGTTAAGTCTAATATTAGAAGTCAAGTGAGTCAAAGTTAAAAATTTAATGCCTTGTCAAGAAAAGATAAGTTAAGGAAAAGAAAAATGTCGATTTATGTTAAAGTGAAGTTAGAAAAGTTTAGTTAAAGCGTCAAGTCATAGTTTGCATGAGGAAAAGAAAGTTAGAGTTTGCATGATTCCATATTTAGAAAGTTTAGTGCTTATATACTCATGGTTGGGTCATTGTAATGTGAAGTAAGAAGAGAGAATAACAACAACTTGGTGGATGTATATGAGAGAATAATTAATGAATAGAACTTCTTTATTCAAGAAAAAGCTTGTGTACTTATTTGTCTTGTGTTTGCATGTTTATCTCTGCCTCTAAATAACAAATGGTATCAAAGAAAGGTTTAGCAAGGTTTCAAATAACCAAAGGAGTTAAGAAGGTCATGAGCTACTTCCACTAAGAGCCTTGGCTATTGTGAAGAGCCCATAAATTGAAGTTTGCATTTGTTGGTCCATAAGTAGAAACTAGAGCTTGTTGAGAGTCTGTAAACACAACTACTAAAATATTAGGGTGATTAGCCTACAGAGCCACCACCATATCAAGAGGAAAGAGCCACTACCACTGACCAAAGAAGGAGTCTCCACCATAAGTTAACCATGAGCCTTCATAAGAATTTGCATAGAAGATCTTAGCAAATTTGCTAGTAGTTGTTGGTAGCCACCATTAAAGTGAAGGTTTAAATGTTTAGTTTTAAAGATAATCAAGTGTATGCGATGTTCATTTCTAGAAGGCCAACACAATAAGGAAAGAATACAAAAGACAAAAGAAATACGACGGTCATGGGTCACAAAGAAAGGCTGAAGCAAACTGAGAAAAAAAATTGAAAGGAAGAGCCAAAGTATTTCAAAGAGCTCATTGAGGTTCTCTCCACAGTCAAGGAATCAGGATAGATCTCATAACACTTCCAAATTTTACTGGTAAAATTTTTAATTTTTAGGAACTAAGTCCAAAGAATTTATAGCGTAGATATCATATATAGGTGTCTCGTGTGTGAGGACACCTGGGATCTACATAGCTAACTTGTCTAGTGCTTCAATCCATTTCTCATATTCTATGCCACTTGCCCAAATTCTTTCCCCATATGCACTTAATTTATCATTAACCAACCTCATAAAGTGTGTGGTTCAATGGAATTGGTGTTGTGTTCTATGGTGGTGTTTGTATGTCAGGTTGTGTATCGAGGTCTTTTTGTAGCATAGGTTGTAAAGGAACATGGAATTATTAAATGGGCTGAATTAAAGGGATAGACTCAACTGTAAACTAGTACTAGTCTGTAACATGTTCCAATCACATGAAATAATTATCAACAAAAAGAATAAAAAAAATTAGATGAAGTTATTTACTTACATCCCTTATTATCCTTGCGACAACATGGTATAACACATTCAGTTTGTGTTTGACATTTAATTTCTTTTCGTTTGACCAAAAAATAAGTTGCAATTTGTAATGTTAACATTATAAAAAAATTATTTATTTATTTTAAATTTATGTTTATTGTTTTTTATTGGTTCGTTGGGCTCTCCTCTTATTGAGTAATGATTTTTAGAATGTACAAACAAGCTACCCTAGCATGAACTCGTACTCTTAACTGCAAGAGTTTTCCATCACACTCTAGGTAATCATTTTAGGTACTAGTCAACCAATATACATGACATTCGACAAAGTTCTTGAACCATCTAGGAAGCACCCACAAAGGAATCATGATAGGACACATGTTTTGTTCCTCTTTTTCGATAATTATTGATGAAGAAAAACACAAGGATAATGTCTTGAATCACCCACACGTCAATATCAGACTTCATCGATCAATGGGATTATCCATTGGTCATTATATAGCGATTTTAATTATCGATATTCAAGTGATGTAGATATAGGCATCTAAAATCCCTCTAAATTACCTTTGAAAAACCAATTTTTTTCACATGCCCACTAACTTTAGCAATGCCTCTTAATTTAATTAATGTAGAGAAGATGTCTATTTATATCACATGTGTCTGCACTATTCCTTTGGAGCTTGGGCGATAAATGACAAACATAAAATATTTTTTAAACTTCATTTTATTGTCTTTTTCTAGATTCTTATAGTCACACTCTCTCAATTTCATTGTGTTCTTCATTAATATTATCCACACACTTCATGATGAAAATATGTGTTGCATCATGTTCTCTTTGTATACACTCAACTTACCACTCTCACGGTATTTATACATCCTATTAATGGTTAGGATATTATACACATATATGCATGAAATTAATTGAATCAACTCCAAACGTACACCATCCCACATGCTACACTTAGCCATTTCGAGGGCACATATGAACATTTCTCGTTTAAGTCATGATGATGAGGGAGTTGGACAGTTTGATTCTCATGTTTATGTTTTTCAAATACATCCTTTTCACTTTTGTTGATTCAACATATCAAGTTAGAGAGGGAATCTTCGTAAAGGCAATATTGGTGTTGTATTTGTATTTTTTTGTAGTAAAACTATAGGCAATACTAGTGTTGTATTTGAGTAGCTTTAACACATATTTTTTAAATTAGAGTTTTTTCAATAAGGGAGGTGTTGCGCGCTCGCTCGGCCCTGCATCGCGAGATCCGCACCCCGCGGATCTGAAACCTATGGCCTCGCCCGCTCCTGCACCCTTCGGTCACTGCGAGAGGGTCCGCCGAGGGCTCTATCTTCTGACTGCGGTCGGCCAGGGGTTGTCCGCCGAAAGCTCTAGCTTCTGGCTGCGGTCGGCTAGGGTTTGAGTTGGATCTCCATGGAGGAGCCGGATCCCCCCCTGGGACCTTCCTCCCCTTCTCCATCCTCCGCTGCTGAGGCCTTCAGATCCTTGTTGGCCTCTCTGCCCAAGAAGAAAGCTGTGGAAGCCGCCAAGTTCGTGAAAAGGCTTGAAGACATCCCAGAGATCGCTCTTCCTCTTGAAGGTCTGATTCAAGTAGCTTTATCTCTGGCGGATCGCGCTCTGGTGGGTCAGTTTACAGGTCTCTGGCCCTCCCCGAAATCAACAGAGAACTGGGTTTCCAGAAACTGGGCTCCGCTGATCAAGAACAAGGTAACATCTTACTTCCTCGGAAGAGGATACTTCCTATTTGAATTCTCAGAAAAAGAGGACAAGGATCTTATTTCAGAAATGGCCCCTACTTCATGGGGCCCCAAGGGCTGTATCTGAATAAATGGATGCCAGACTTCGATCCGGCGGTGGATGTGCCTTCTGCGGTCCCGGTATGGGTAAGGCTCCCCAATCTCCCAGTTCACTGCTGGAACTGGGACTCTCTGAAACACATCGGAAACACTCTTGGGAAATTCATAGACAAGGCCAACAGCAGGGATCAGTATGACTGCGCCAGAATTTGTGTGGAGGTGGACCTGGAGGTCGGACTACCAGAAGCCATCAAAATAAGGGTGGGTCCTTGGACGCATGTTCAGAAGCTGGACTATGAACAACTGCCGTTCAAATGCCGGAAGTGTCAAGTCTACGGACATTTCGCTAGAGATTGCCCGTCCAAAGGGGTCGAAGAAAAAGGGAAGGATGAAGGATGGAATCAGGTAAAGAGACCCAAAACTTCCTTCAAGAGGACCGCAAATACTAATTCCAGAGCCCCCTGAATGGGCCCTGCTTAGCAGCCACCCATGGAGAGTCAGGGGAACAAATTTGAGATCCTTGGATCTGAAACCATGAATACCCAGGAGACAGAAACCCCAAAAGAAGTCTCTCCGCCTAAATCTAAAAGCGAACCAGAGAGATCCAAAGGGAAGATGTCAGAGGAGGAGGAGGAAACCCAAGAGTCCGAGGAATCAGAGGAATAAGGGGAAATAGGGGATTCATAGTCTACCCCTAGAAGATCTATAAGAGGTTGAATGTCAACAAAGGAAAAAAGGGATCAAGAAACATACAAAGACAAGCTCCAGGGCAACCAACCTACGCTAGAGAAACTTCTAGCAAAAACCCCGAAGATGAAGATGATCCAAACCCAGAGCTCCAAAGGAGCTCACCACAGCAAAAGTAAATAATGAAGATAGTCTCCTGGAATTGCAGGGGAATGGGCTCCAAAGCCAAGGAAGAAGCAATGAACAGTCTAATAAGGCTGGAAGCCTCGGACATCCTTCTCATCCAGGAGACCAAAATGGAGGATTTAGCCTTCCTCCAAGCAAGTAGAAAGTTTTGGAAAAAATATGGAGCGCATGCAACCTCTGTCCGGAAGCATCAGGAGGACTTGTGTCGCTCTGGAATCTAAATAAGTTCTCCCTTATCTCTGAGTCCCTAAACACTCATTGGATTTTGTTAAAATTGCAGCATTTAGAATCTAAGGAAATTATTAGTCTGGTCAATGTATATGCTCCTAATAATGCAGGTGAAAAGAAATTATGCTGGGATTCTATCAAAAACCTGGTAGATCTGGAAGATTTGGAGAACATTATCATCATCGGATATTTCAATCTCACCCTCCTTTCGTCGGAAAAAAGAGGAGGTAGTATTGTCAGAGATCCGGCAAGAGAATCAGTAGAAGATCTCATGCAGGATTGGGATCTAATAGATATCAAGCCATCCACTGGCAAGTACACGTGGTCAAACAAGAGGGTTGGCCCAGGACATATAGTTGCAAGACTGGACCATTTTTTGGTGCAAAGTTCCTTCCTACTTCTTGGATTAGAAGCTAGATCGCACATCCTACACAACAGCATATCAGATCACAAGCCTATTAGCTTGGAACTACTGACCACTAAATATCTGGGGCCTGTTCCATTCAGGTTTAGCTCTCTCTAGATCAAAGAGGCAGACTTTATGGACAAGGTCAGAGACTGCTGGAAAGATCTAGTCGAGGGTTCTGCCTTCTTTGTGTGGGAGGAAAAACTTAGAAGATTTAAAGCCATGCTAAAAAATTGGGCCAAGACCCTACCCAACCCAGCTGCGGAAAGGAAAAAAACTCAAATAGAACTTGAAAGCCAGCATCTCCATCTCGAGATAGCTGAAATTTCAAAAGAAGAACTGGAAAAGGAGGCCAAGCTTCAGCAAAACTTCCATAAGGCATGCTTGGCAGAAGAGGAGTACTGGAGGCTCAAGTCTAGAAGTCTTTGGCTCAAATCTGGAGACAGGAATTCCTCTTTTTCCACAAACAAGCTCAAGCTAGGAAAGGACGGAACTCCATCATTGAAATAAAAGAAGAAAACAACGTTCTAAAGGACTTTGCAAGCATAAAAAAGGCAGCTTCAGAACATTTTGAGAAGCTGTACAGGGAAGAAATAGGAGCTGAACAAAATGACAGTCTACTAGATGCTGTCCCTAATCTCATCACCCCCAAAATGAACCAGGTTCTAGAAAGCAAAATCACGCACAAGGAAACCAAGGAGGCCCTCTTCGCCATGGACCCGGATAAAGCCCGGGACCGGACGGTTTCACACCGAGATTTTTACAAACCTGTTGGTAGATAATTGAGAAGGAATTCCTCAAAATGATTCAGAAATCCCAGGACTGTCAGAAGATTGGAGGCTGCACAAATTCGGCATTTCTCACCCTCATCCCTAAGGAAAAAGGGGCAAACTCCTTCAATAGATTTCGCCCAATTTCACTATGTAACATTGGGTACAAAGTGATCACCAAAGTGATAGCAAACAGGTTGAAAAGATTCCTCCCTAAAATCATACCGGACAATCAAGGGGGATTCATCAAAGGCAGGCAGCTGGTGGACAACTTCGTGCTGGTGCAAGAGGCAATTCATTCCAGCCAACACCGAAAGGAAAAAGGTATGGTTATCAAACTAGATCTAGCTAATGCCTTTGATCGTGTTAGACATAGGTTTTTGTTTGATGTAATGTATAAAATGGGATTCGGGCAAAGCCTCATAAAGTGGATAAAAGCTTGCATATCGGAGCCTTGGATTGCCCCTCTGGTGAATGGAAGGGCCGCTGATTTTTTCAAAGCTTCTAGAGGGCTGAGGCAGGGGTGCCCTCTCTCACCTCTCCTCTTCGTCATTCAGGCTTCTGTTCTCAGTTTCTATTTGAATAAAAAGCAGCAAGAACAAGCTATTACTGGACTGTGCATTGCAAGAGGGGTGAAACGCATCAATCACGCCCTTTTTGCTGATGATACTCTTCTGCTGGGAGCTGCCACACCGCAATCAGCTATTAATTTCAAAGCAGTTTTGGACGACTTCTGTAAGATCTCAGGCAGTGTGTTAAACAAGGGGAAATGTCAAATATTCTGCTGGAACATCCCTGCTTCTACTGCAAACTCCATAGCTAGATGTCTGGGATTTGCAGCCTCCACTATTTGGTCCTCATTCAAATATCTTGGGCTGCCAATCTTCAACAAGAGGGCGTCAAGCAAAGACTGGTCTCCTCAACTAGACAAATTCAAAGCAAAGATGCAAGCCTGGGGATCCTCTTGGCTCAACATCGCCGGCAAAGCAGTGCTCATCAAGGCAGTTCTCAGCAGTCTTCCGATTTTCAAATTCTCTGTCCTCCTGGCACCTGTGGGAATTATCAATAAGATGGAGGAATTAATCAGGCATTTCTTCTGGAAAGGTGGCAAACAAAATGATAAGAGATTCTCCCTAATCAATTGGGAAACAGTCACAAAACCAATTTTTGAAGGGGGATTGAATCTTAAAGATCTCAAGGCTCAAAATCTAGCTATGGGAGCCAAATTAATTTGGAAAATTATTGCTCCTAATCCAAATTGGGCACAGATTGCATTATGGAGGAAATATTTCAGAGGAATGAGGCTCAGGTTTTTGGATCAGCCAAAAAACACATTCAGAACTCATTTCAGCAGCTTCATTAACAGAATTGCTCCGTTGATAAAAAACCACTCGCATTGGATCCCTGGAAATGGCAAGCGTATTCAGTTATGGAGTGACAGAATACTGGATCGCCCTCCATTGGAAGAATTGGGAGATTTTACAGCGTTAAAGACTTGGCTTGCTGCGGCAAACGTCCACACCCTGTGGGACATTTCGATGTGGACAGAGGATTCCTGGGCGGGTTGGAAACAACTTTCTGTGCCCAGCGTTTTGCAATCTGAATGGACAGCGCTCAGATCTCTTTTACACGGGCTGGCCCCTATCCACGCATGCAGGAAGGACGTGAGAGGCTGGGGGAAAAAACGAGCAGGCTACACAGTCAAGCAGGGATACTCTAAGTATCTAGAGCGCCCCCACGTGCCTCCCAATCCTGCCCCTTGGGTAGGCATATGGAATTTCCCCACTATTCCCAAAATAGACCACTTTTGCTGGATTCTCTGTCACCAAAAAATCCTCACTGAGGACAGACTCCAAAAAAGAGGATTCAATGGACCTTCCAGATGCATTCTTTGCAAGGCAAACTCAGAAACTGCCCTTCATCTTATGATTGAATGCAATTTTACAGTCTCTATTTGGCAGGAGCTGCTAGATCCTTGGAATTCTGATCTCATTTTTCCCACTTCTGTTCAAGATTTGTTCGTGGGCTGGATGGCCAGATATCCAGGCACTCAACCAAAAAACAAAACGATCAGAACAGCTTGGAGCGCATTGCCAAAATTCATCAGTTGGCAGGTTTGGTTGGAAAGGAACAGGAGGATATTCCGGAACAAAGTCCAGGATCATAGAATAGTAGCCAACTCAGTGAAATGCCAATTAAACGAGTGGCTGGAAGGCATAGGTGATGACTCAAATCTTAGTCAGCAAGACAGAGAACTGGGTTTTGTCCTTAAGCTTAGCTTCCACAAGCCAAGAAGCTCACCCCCAGCTCTCGAAGATTGGCAAATTAGGAAAAATGAGAAAGACTTTCAGGATTGGCTGTCCAATCAATCAATTCCCTCCCTATTCTTTGATGGAGCAGCTAAAGGGAACCCAGGGAAGGCCGGGGCTGGAGGACACATTATTATGCCAGACAACACATCTCCACATAATTTCGCCTGGGGTCTAGGCCATACATCTAGCATGCAAGCCGAGGCATTGGCCCTCTTTCAAGGTGCAATCTTCCTCAAAGGGCTGGGAATTCGGGAAGTAAATATCTTTGGAGACTCCCAAGTAATCATAAGAGCAATGGTGACCAACTCCAACCCAACAGATCTGCATCTAGCAAGGTTAATTACAAGAATCAAAAGCATATCAAAGTCTCTACACTTGACTTATTTTCATGTACTGAGAACAAATAATAAAGCAGCAGACATCTAGGCAAACAAGGCAGTTCAATTAGAGGCTGGAACTATTCTAAAAAACAAGGAAATCCTGTGGGCGCCTATCCCGTAAAAAGACATGTTTTACTGCTATCTTTTAAATCAGTTCATTTGTATCTTTCAGCTTGGACAATTAGCAACAAAAGTGCACTTTAACAATTGTAAAAAGACGAAGCGAATAAGAGCAAGAGCCAATTCCCAAATTGCACCTTCCTTTGTAACCGATTGTTTGGCCATCAACCATTTTTATTTTTATTTTTATTTTTATTTATTTTATTTTATTTTTATTTATTTTATTTATTTTTAATTTATTTATTTTTATTTAATTATTTTTTTTATTTATTAATTTATTTTTTATTTTTATTTTTATTTATTTATTTTATTTTTATTTTATTTAATTTAATTTTAATTATATTTATTTATTATTTTATTTTATTTTTATTTTTATTTTTTTTTATTATTTATTTATTTATTATTATTATTATTATTATTATTTATTTATTTAATTAATTTATTTATTTTATTTTTATTTTTATTTTTTATTTTTATTTATTTATTTTTTATTTTTATTTTTATTTTTTTATTTTTATTTTTTATTTATTTATTTTTTATTTCTTTCTTTTCTTTTCTTTTCTTTTCTTTCTTTCTTTTCTTTCTTTCTTTCTTTAGTACAACTATATGGAATAGCTCATAATGTTAATGGCAATCTCCAAAATCCATACACATTATTATTATATTTATTGAATTTTAGTAAATGGTTAAAATAAGTATTCCATGATAATTGTGAAAATAAATTGACATTTTAAAAATATATTTCAACTTATTTTCAAAACATATATATTACTATTTTTCTATTAAGTTTTAGAATTTAGATTAAAATTATCATTCTCTCTTTAAAAGGGAATTTAAAATTTCCTTTTACATTTTGTAAACAAATTATAAAAATAAATTATACAAAATGTAGTTACTTTTGATGATACCATCAAATCCAAAATTTGCAACCAAACATTAATCCATAAATCTCCTAAACAATTCATATCAATTTTTGTTATGAACACTCTTATATTTTTTTCTTGGTATATTTATATTAATCATAATTTCTAAGACTTTACATACTTTTCTTTTTCTGTTTAAAATTAAATGATTTAGTTTATTTTATTTTTTAATCTATGAAGAATTTTATCAATTCTTTCCAAAAATATATAATTTATCCCCAAATAGATTATTATGATAAAAAATATTAATAACCCTTTATAATAAAAATGCACTAAAATAATAAAATATATATAAATTTAAAATAAAATAATGTTAATTACAATATCCTTATAAAAACAAAAAACTCTCTTAAATTATTTTGAGTCTCTTTCATACGGATATAATGGGTAATATATAGGGTAGTATAATATAGAGTTATTATATTAAAAAAGCCTGGAACATTCAATTAATTTAAATGGTCACCTACATGTTCATGGGCATAGAACAGATAGTGACAAGGTGTTCTGTTAAAGCACTCCATGGTAAAAAAATTAACAAATATTTGTCCAATTTATGAAGAGCAATGAACCTCATACCACATGAATATGGAATATATCAAATATGGAATATTATAGTGAATATAGCTATGCCACATGAATATGGAATATTATAGTGAATATAACAATTTTAATTAAAACTTTAATCTTAATTATCGTAAGAGCTAATTTTGTGACCTCAAATTCTTGTCCAATATAATAGTTGTTTTTAAGGGAGGACTGGTAAGTGCCTTTCTCCATTCGAATCAAGACTTCAGACACTTCACAAATTCTAGAATCTATTTTGTCAAAACTCTAGAATATAGTCCCCTTTCTCTTTATACTTACAATGTTTATATATGTTGTGTGTGGGACCAAATAGTCATAAGTTACATCATTGGTTACATGTATATACATTTTCATTCCTCTACGTGTCCCCTTCAAATGTTTATATTACCTACCTATTTCTAGTGTATGGTATTTACTGTATAGTATCTCAGTGCAACATCTTGCTTGTCAAAACTTTGGAAAAATTGTAGTCCTTTCAAAGTGCCAACACATTCAATAAATACTAAGGGTGTCATGTTCATGTATTCCCTTCAAGAATCCACTTTCTTGGGTGGGTAGAAATGGTGCAACTATCGAGACTATATTAATTCAACTATGCCACTATCTTGTTGAGAGGCTAATAGTCACTGAGGAATAATAATGGCGAGTGATATTAAATCCATGGCCTACCCTCATAGAAACATGCAACCTAAAAGTAAAAGTGGTATGAGAATTTCACCCTAGGTTGTGGAAAATGAGTGCTAGTAGGTGAAACTAGGAATGTTGATCCTCCTCAATTAGTGAAGCCTTTATACTTCCCAACAACCCCATAATCCATATGCAGATTAATTGGTAAGCATATTCACTATTTCTTCACACGTTTAAAATAATGCATAAATTTATTGCATAATTATAAATAAAAAAATATCATTACTCACATAACCTAATCTCGAGTGCATATAAAGTTGACACACTCTCAAGTCATTGTACACTCATGGCCTCCTTGTCACACTAGGAAAATTGTCATTAGTATCTAAAATTAATTATATCTAATATATATTCATTTCAATGTATCATAACCATATGAATTAATAATGTCAATTATGTGATATCTATGTATACTTTATCCATCTATGATTCACATAAAGATACTAAATTTTTTTATTCAAAGTTACTGTTATGTCAATTAAAGGCAATCACAATAGTTAAAGAGTTTGAGTTTCATCATCATAACACATGTTAATAAACTAGGTCATTTTATAAACAAAATACCTTCAAATAATAAATCCAATATGTCAAACTAGGCAACACAAATGAGACACTACATATTTGTTCAAAATTCATGCATCTCAAAATTAGGCCATCAATTGTCATTGTCAATAGGAAAGCATCACCTCAAGCCTTAAAACAAACCAACCAAATAAGCAAGCTTAAAAATATGTGACTATAAACTCTAATAAACTAAAATAATAGAAAATAGTACATCAAATCATACAACCAAATAAGCATGCTTAAACATATGTGGCTATAAGCTCTAATAAACTAAAATAATAGAAAATAGTACATCAAATCATAGATTAACAACATAATATATGGTCAAGAATGGGAAAGTATCTACTTGGGTTGATAGATATCTTCTATTGCCTCAAGAGGGCTAGTTGAGTCTTAAGACTAGGCAACAATAATAGAATCTTACCAATCTATAGATAGGCCAAGAACAGAGGGAGGTTGATGTGTGTAGAGATGTAGTTTACTAAGTCTAAGAGGGAATCCAAGGAAGCTAGACATTACAATAGTCATCATCATAGAAGTAACAAGTTACACATAGCTCAAGGAGG